>JAODKE010000037.1:7033753-7048222 GCA_026779605.1 Mormyrus hasselquistii
TTTTGTAACGCAATGTGTATATTTTTCTATAAACTGGTCCCACTACCCCCCCCCCCCCCGCCCCCCCACACACACACACACTCACACACACACTACGTGTCAATATCTTTGTGGGGTTGTCCATTCATTTCTAATCACAGCTATGACACCCTTAACCCCTATACCAACCCTAACCCTATACCCAACCCTAACCCTATACCCAACCCTAACCTTAACCATAAGTAACCAAACAAAATACAACACATTTTATGTTTTTGATTACAGTCACAGACTTTTATAAAATTGAAGACTGAAAAAAATGTCCACACAAGATCGAAAATAGCAGTGTTTTTTAATCACATTATGGGGACATTTAGTCCCCACAATGTCACATATACATGACCATTATTATACGCACACACTGTAACCCATGAATCGGTCTGCACAGCTATAGCTTAAGAGCCAATCTGCTTTCTGTACAGCAGTGTGAAAATGTGACTTTGTAGCCTTTTGTGCCAGTGAATGGCATCACTGCATCACTGCATCACTGCCGGCTTGTGGAATAGGGGCCTGAGAGTCCTGCCTAAATTATGGGCGAGTTGCTCAGCTGCCACCCCCCCACCCATCTTGGCACATGGCTCAGGTACTGACTTGCAGAGTTTTTTTATGTGGCTTTCGATCACGTCAAGTGTCAGATGCCATTGCGAAACGCATGCGGCAGGCCGAGTGCTTGAACCCGAGCCTAATAGGGGTTATAAATATAAGGCGATTGAGTGACGGGGCCGCTGGGGTCCCCGGGGCCCCGGTGCATTAGTGTCCTTGGGACAGCCGAGCCGAGCCAGTGGAGCTTCCCGTGCTGGGGGCCAGGGACAGCGGACTTTTCAGGACCCTCTTTACGGTGGGCATCTGCAGGGCATATATGGTTGTGCAGGTTGTATGTTACTTGTTTTCTTTTTTGGGAAGTGTTCTGCCTCCTGTCCTGAGTCAGTGATTGGGGGTGTGTGGGGGGGGGGGCAGGGTAGGTTCCATTTGCATGCCAACCCGGACACCATCACCTACGCCCCTAGGGCACTGATATCCTTTTGATGATTCTGTCAGTCCGCTGTGTGATGTCACTGGTCACTGGGATGATTGACGCCGTTGGAAAGGGGCTGGGCTCTATTTGTTGCCATGTGCTTGTGAGGGCAAAGCCAATGCCGTTTTTCATAGCTGTACCACTGGAATTAAAAAAAACAAACAGAACCCGCAATATTCCGAACTCCCAATGTAAACAGCCGGGTTTCCCATTTTACATTTTACCCCACATCTATCTTTCTTTACGGCATCAAAAATAGCAGGTAGGTGAAGAGTATAACACTCATGACATTTTATTTTGATGAAGCTGTGAGTTGAGTAAAGTTACATGCTAGAACGTCTACGGTTTCTGCAGGAGATTGGAAGGCCGGAATGTAGGATATCTAAGTAGAAGATAAAGGTGTTTTAAGGAAAATGTATAGTAAAAATGCCAACATTAAAAAAATGGGCTTTTGCATTTTTCCCCCGAGAAATTACAGGGTGTGCATCCATAGTGAACCCAGTGCGGAGGATACGTAACACATAATGAGTAAGTGACAGCATGAAGTGCAATTGCACGAGTCACGATCTGCTTACAGTAGATGTTAGACTGGATCCTCCAGAATTACCTCTGGCTGTGTATCTGCTGGTACCAAAGCCAGACCCGGCGCCGAATCCTTAGCCTCAACGCCGATGTAGCGGTCACGTGTCGGTGGGGGGGGGGGGGGGAAGCCCCCAAGCCCCGGGGATGATGCCGGGCCGGGCAGTGACGTTGGCGGTTCAGCATGCAGGGGGCTGTAAAATACAAACCCTCCTGGGTGATTTGAATGGCAGATGGTAAAATAAATCCGGGCTGACCTTTTTAACTGGCCGGTCACATGTTCAAAGACGATCGTGTGCTAATCCCCACTAATCACCTCACTGTGTCGGACGTGGTCGTGCTGCCAGGTGCGGTGGCCCCTGTGGGCAGTGAACAGGTATGGCGCTTCAGCGGTGAGGTGATCCTGAGTGTGGGACGGATGGCCCCTGTGGGCTGGGGGCCCCGTACGGGATCTGCGGGGCCACGCCCACTGCTGTTCCTGTCACGGGGCGGGGGGTGTGAAAACCAAGCTGTGAGCGGTGGGATGACCTTTCTCTGCTCTAACTATAATATTATCATAAGATGATGTATTGAGTTGCAGCGTTCCTGGCTGATTCGCAGGAGGCTTGCACATTTAATTGGGGGGGGAGGGGGGGTTCTAGGTATGAAAGTGCACACATAGGAAATCAAGTAAGGGTAGCTGGGACCTGAGAGCTCTATCGCTAGAGCATCAATAATCTGAGGGTCTAGGGTTCAAGTCCCGGTGTGGGTGTGGATCTTTCATGAATTTCCCTCCTGGGATTGACAAAGTTCGATGTTGGCAGGGTTGTTGTTCAGCGCTGTGCTGTGTTTTTATTGGTTTCACCATTACGCACTTAGTGTTCAGTGCGCGCTTAACACTGTGACTTTCCTCAGCGTGTTAACGCCCTCCCATAAACTGCAGGGCCGTCTGACGCAGTACATATCCGGGATTCCGGCCCGCTGCCTGTGCGTGTTCCGACCCTCGCGCTCCATGCTGGGCTGCCATGGGGGGGGTAGGCTCCCAAAAACCACCTGTCAGCAGAGCCGCGTCGAGAATGGGGGCAGCAGCTGGCAGCGGCTGAAGGAACGAGAACGAGGGGGCGGCTGACGGTGCTCCTCCGTCACCCGGGTGGGAACGGATCTGCTTACAACCGTGCTGCTTTGCCTGGGATGAAATGGGAATCCAACCACCCTAATGGGGGGAGGAAGATCTGCTCTGTGCCAGGAAAGGAAAGTGTTTGGGTGTAAAGGGGGCTAGTTTGATTGGGGAGCATCAGCCCCGGTGCAATAAAGGTCCTAAATGGTCTGTCACCTTTACCATGCATGGGACAAACACAGGTGAACTTTTGATCTTGTTGGTCATAATGCAATAAATAGTAACAAATAGAATATAGATGTATATAAGGCAGTCAAATTTATTAAGACATGGACAACAGACAAAAAGTACAGTTATGCAAATGAACAATCAGTCATAGACACACACGTCCTGGATATGAATCTATAGTATTATGCAATGGCACACTTTTATAAGGCTTTCTCCTGTGAAAGTGTAGCGCACCGCTCTGCGCGGTGAGACCTTGTGGTTTATTTCCGCAGGAACACTCGCTGTGCCAGAACATGAGGAATTAGGTCAGCGTCGCTGCGTGAGTCCGATATCCCTTTGCCCAGCCGTCATTTCCCCCCGTCCGCCTTGGAGCCAACTGCGGCTCTGTAGGAATTCAGACTTTTATATCTAGGATGTATGACTTTTATACCTAGGATGTCCATCTTCCAGCTGATTATTCTGGTCAGGATTATGGAACGGGGAGCCTGTCCCAGCCAGCGTAGACAGGGGTACAACCTGGGCAGGATGCCTCATCACAGGGGAACATGCACACACAAAATCATACACTATGGGCTGTTTCGAGATTAGTCTCCCAGCATGCCTCTGTACTGCGAAAGAATTTGCATATAATGAAGGATTAAAACCCAGAGCCATAGAGGCAACAGTGCTACCTACTGTCTATAGTGTGTGTAATATATACACTGCAAAGACAATAGGATCAGCCTCGATGCCACCGAAGCAATTTTATAATACATTTGTGGATACGTTAGTGGACTAATGTTAGAGGGTGTTTGGGTAAGTGGGATGATTGTCACCATCAGCGCCTGAAAAGTGTCTAACTTGAGTCACCATTCTTTTCCAAATTATCAGAAGATCTTTTAAAATATTACTAAAAGGAATTTTAACCAAAACCCCCTCTCCCCCCCCCCCTCGGGATCATGATCGCTCTTGTGATGACATGAGCAAGCGGGAGCTTTCAGCCTTTCCCAGTTTCCTTCGAAGAGCAGCTGAGTGCCGTCAGTGTCGGCACCAGGGCTCTGAGGACATGGGGGTTGTTGCCTTCCTCGTGCGTGTTTCTCACTATGCTTGTGTTTATTTGTGAGATTCACCTCGGTGAAAGCCGGTACAGTCTGTAAATTTGATAGCAGTCTTACAATTCGAACAGAACGATGACATTCTGCTTTATTCAGGTCAGGGGTGATGTCCTCCACTCATGCTCTCCCATTGAGAGATTACTGCATGCTCCTGCTAACTGTTGGCCTTTTCTTCGTGATTGATGGGGTGTATCTCTTTCAATGAAGATCATCTTAGCATTGTGGACAAGGAGGAGTTGTATTCTATCCTTGAAAATCCAGCCTGGCCCGTCACTCAGGTTGTCACATGGTCCTTCCTGATTTACATGGGAATTTCTCCCCCATCTGAACGCCCAGATATCGCAGATATGGCAGTTCTGGAATCCACAACGGTGATGAATGCACATGGACTGGATCCCAACCACATCATCACCATTCCCATCGTTCCATGGGAAATTCCGCAGAGACTTGTAGGGAACAAACGTGCTTACTTTTGCAAGCTAGAACTAATGTTTTTCCAGTCATACATGCTTAAACTTCTCATACGGCATAATTCAAGCTGCTCTTCTCAAGATGCCACTTGTCATCTGACTCGGTGCTATGTATAGGAATAAGAATTATGAGCTAAGCTGTTTTGAGTGTTTTTCTTTCAAGGAACAGAATACGGTGAAGAACAGGCACACCTGGTTGAAATGGCAGCCATCCAGCTCACAGCAAGAAAGGAACTGGCAATGACTAAGTACTTCTGCTGCCCTCTACTGGAGCCCTGAGGCACAGTCAGATGCTGGCATCGATTTCTCTGCTTTCCAAACGATTGACTTCAAACTTCTTTTGAGGTCCAAGCCCATAAACCAGGCTAAATATAACATACTGATGATTTCCTTTCTAAAAGCTTCTATAATTTCAGTTAATTGCCTAAATAATCTGAGATTTCACATAAATGCCTGTCTGTCGCTCTTTTGCAGGCCCGATTTTCCATACTGTGTTAGCCAGCTTGAGGATGTAATGTCAGTACAATTCAAACAAGCACTTAAGGTGACTGAAATCTAATTTAGCGTCACGTCGACACAACTTGTAGGATAAGTAATAAAGTTAACCATAAAAGCAGGCACCTTTATTCATATAACATTTGTTATTATACAGAATTTTTTAGAACTTTTTTTATTCTTATACATTTACCAGCAGTGGCTAAAAAAGGAGGCTAACAGAACAAAACCCACACAGACAAAACGAAATAGCAAATGTATCAAAATCAGTTTTTACAACTTTTGTAGCAACCAATTCTCTCTATTGGTCTGCCATAGTGCAAACTGTATCCTTAAAAATACCCAGTCTGAACGTGCTTATAACAGTCATCGTCCTCCAGCGTCTCTTCCTGTGTCGACGTGCTTCAATAGTGCTTCTTCAAGCTCTGCTGTCCAGTGACTCTGATTTACCGGAAGGATTTCGGGTGAGCAGATAAAGCTATGGTATGCAGGTGAGTTAGGGCATCTCGTGTGCATGTTAATGGCTGGTGGCTTTCAGTTCAAGATCAAGCAGCCCCTCAGTTCACAGTTGCTGTGCTCTGAGCGAATGTAACGGGTCATCTCATTGGCTGTTGCGCTCATATGATGATAAACAGATAAGCTATCAAAGCTGTTTCATGCTGGGGGGTTGGAAAGAAGCAAGAGTGTCCGTGTTCGGGTAGGAGTGTGGGTTTGTCAGGAGGAACGGATCAGAGGTATGACAGGAAGTGACATCACCTCCCTGTCACTTCCGCTCCCCATGAACAGAGTTGCCCCTCCCCCATATCACCTGGTTGGTCACCTTCTGCTCTGCAGCTGGGGGTTTCTCACTGCTATGCTGGTTTTATTGCACAGTGTGATCTTTNNNGGGGGGGGGGGCGGGCTAATTTAGGAAGCGCGCTGATAGGGGAACTTGTTCCGGAGGCCTCGGGAGTCGGTGCCGGCGAAGGACCGAGCTCATGAGCAGCCGCAGCGGTCCACCACCATGGAGGGGATCTTGCCATAGATGATTTGCTCCTTTCTGTTGAAGTAGAGCATGTTGATGGGCGACATCTTGGTGGGCGTGCAGCAGGGGCCGGCGGTGCCACGCGGGTTGGCCTTGTTCACCAGGTGCGTGTGCGGGTACTTCTGCAGGTGCATGTACTCGCACTCCCCAGAGCAGTAGTTGGCTTTGTAGCGCTTGGGGGCTATGATCCAGTCCCAGCCGAAGTCCTCGAAGTCGACGGTGAGCGGGTAGCGGCAACACCGCGACTCCAGCGAGTTCTCATCGCACTCGAGGCCTGAGTCCCTCCTCGAACGCCGCGGGCTGTCGGAGATTTTTACCTCCATGAAAGGTTGCTAGGTGGGGGGGGGGGGGTCACAAACATGTGACATTACACACTGACACACCCTTAAATAATGATTTTAATGATTAAATGTTTAATGACTACGATTTAGCAATTTCTGCAGCTTGCGTCAACAAGTAAACAAAGATTTCACAGATACAGAGACCTATGCTAAGGGAAATTCAATGTCTGTTTTGCACTCAGAGCATTTATATAATACCATACAGTTACCTAAAAGCTATTAGTGTTAGCAGCACTTACAATGAGCACTTTCTGATTAACACTGCTGGTGTTTCACTATTTGTTGATTTTTAATGGGAGGTATCGTTGCAGTCAAAACGGGAAAGACACAAAAGAGTTTGCAGGATACGAGAACTGGTTCTAATTATCTCATCTGAAAACATCTGACTGGAATTAAAAACAAAATAGTGATCACGACCGAACAACAAAACAAAATCGGCGGGTCGTTATGTACATATTGTGACGCAGAGCCTCACCTGGAGAACACCTGGCGCGGGTCAGGGTGTATGACGTTTGATTAAGCAAGACACGCGTCACAATAACTCATTCTGTCTGGCTTTCTAGTAAGGGGGGTGTACTGTAAGGGTTTTTCAAACATGGTAGCAGATATTAGGCGATTAGGGGAATTAAACATTAAAGAATAACTCACCAGTCCATCTTCCCCAGATTCTGGGGATGTAACCGCTAAATCATTTCCCTTGGCGTCATATGCGTTTATTTCAATCCCCCAGTTAGTCTCCGGCTGCCTCAGCCACACTTGAAGAAGCTGCTTCACATCGATACTCTGCCAGGAGCTGGCCCCTGCGCTCACATCCATCTTCAAGGATCGGATCCGTACGTGCCTGCTGCCGTCCGCAAGCGGCTTCAGCCGCGATATTTGCAGAAACACCGTGGTTTCTTCGTCTGTAGGTCGGAGGTGAACCCAGAGCTGCGCATTCACGATGCGGTTTGGCTGAATCTTCGGACTGAAGGAGAAGAAGCAGCACTTCGGTTTGCGGTCCACCTGGACGGTGGGGTCGGCTGGAGGGGAAAAGTGATGCAAATTACTGACGCGCCTAGGATTGTATCACCTGTAGATACAATACAGCCTCAATTTCTGTATAGCATAAGCTATACTCACCCTCTCCAAAAAATATATTTCATGACTTGATAAAAAATATTTGGTTGTGCCAACTCAAGATGTAAGCTAATACACGAATCGCATTCTCTCATTATTAAGATTTAACGCTATACATTTTGTTAAAGTAAACGAAATTTTTATGTTGAGCTTACAAAAATATTTATTCCACAGTTGATTGCACGGCAACTTGTGATAAATATGCTTCATAGCAGCAAACATGAACGGTATTTGCGAATAAAACATCCGCCGTAGCTTATGCGTAACGATGCCAAGTGGATGAACGTCGGAATGCCATTAGATACGCATTGTCGCTTTATAGTAAACGAATACATTTTGTTTTTAGAAAAAAAATGTATGACCAACGCTCAAAAGTACAAGTTCGTGATATTAATTTCCAGAAACCATCCCACGGTACGAGGTGTTACTTAATGGTGACTTTGGGTGCTCAGAAATGGGTTTCGCAGAAGCCCCCAAACAAAGCATATATGTCAATGAAGGTATCGGGAATGCTTACGCTCCGTGGCCATTGCCATGATTGTCTCTGTAATGGCATGGTCATCATCGTCCTCTTCCATAATCCCATCTTTATTATCATCCCCAACCATGTCGTACTGGTCTAGGAGCTGCTGCAAAGGGGGCGCCTTCGGTAGGAGCTGTTTTACCACGTCCCGACTGATATTGGGAGCCTGTTTAAGGCGAAGCTTGCTCAGAATTTGGGATTTGATGGCATGTAGCCGCATGAGCTTACTGTGCTGCCTAAATTCACACGTTGAGCACTGCTCGATGTCATCCGAAGGCTGGTGCGCTGTGATATCCCCCTGACCCACCGGACCGAGCGCAAACAAGAAACTCAGGTAAAACAAAACCTGAGTCAGCTGCATGTCTCCAAAGCCGTCGCTTAAGGCTGTCCAGTGGATGTGTTTTTGGCGTTAAGACGCGCTGCTAAATTTATCTGTACTTTAAACCATGTGCCGCAGTAATAGGTATCATACAGTTATTCAACGGGGCTTTTTATACCACAACTTTGCCTTCTCTATTGTGTCGTCAAAATTCTATGATTGGCTGGGCTGGCAACAATGAATTTAGCAGTCAGACGTAAGATTCATTTCTGTGTCAAACCTTAAAGAGCTATGGCTTCGGAAAAAAAGTATTTTATGAGCCAACTGTGAAGTATAAATCAAATGAAAGACATCAGGACGCTGATTATAATTTCCCGATTACTCGAACTATATTGAAATCTTGATTAATTAAGCCAACAAGGATTGCTACAGTCAAAAAAGTTTAAACGTATGCCCTGAGTTTGCCACCAGACCGAGAATGTGTTTCTGAGATTAATTCCTGCGTTAAGAAATCAGTTACTGTGTTATGTCGATTTTATTTGTAAGTTCATAAAAATATACGTTCTTCGCAAATTACTACCTACATATAGAAATATTCATGTAATGTATTTTTTTTACTTAAATCCTATTTAAGTATATACAACTTAAGTAAACAAAAGTATTTTACAATTAACTGCGTGACCTTTGTATATGATGATTTAGAAAAACAAATTTAACAAACGAATACCTGCCTGTTAACACAGTTTCTTTTATTCATAAATGGGTTTAATAATAGCAGAGGAATCCTTTTCCAGTGAAAAGCTGAACCCTGCCACCTGCCGAACACTTTTGAAATTGTAATTGCCTAAAAATACGTGAGGGACGGGTGAAGTGATTTCACGGGTGAAAGCTATTCGACTATGTGAATTTAGTGTGCATCGCACATGTTCACTAACAGTGTATGCATATACTTTGTTGAGATGAAAGTGTTATTGACAGCTGCTCGGGCTTTTTCAGGAAGCACCATACACATTTGCTTTTAAACAACTAAGAAAAAAGCGATTTAAGCTTCAAAGTAGGAGATCCAGTGCGCGAACCTGGAAACCATTTTAACCAGCCAATGCACACCGCATAACTCTTGGTTTTGGAACTTTCGCGAAACACTTAAAGATGTACCAGCTTGAAGTTATAAATAAATGCTCCTCTGAATTTTTTAACGCTCTGAGCTAATCCTTAGGCTGTTCTTCACAACTGGGACTTATAATTATTGGAATGAAGGAACTTTTATTATTGGTGGCCAAACAGTATTGAATGCTTTTATAACACTGAAAGAGAGTTTTTTTTTTACTGTGTAAACAATACTTAAATGTTGCTTAAAATTACGTGCACTACCATTTAATTATACTGAAAATACCAAACATATTGCAATATGATTAATTGCCCGCTTACGTACTTCAAAGTATAGTTATCAAAAAGAAATAAGGTTATTGTTTTATGAAAGCTTTAATTGGTACATAGGCCTATTTAGCATGTTGGTAATGTGCTGACTGTATGTCAACTGTCTAGGACTAGAATCCACAAGGAGCGACTCAAAAATTACCACTGCAAAAGAAGTTAGACTCATTCTTTGGCCGCTCCGAAATCTTTATAAGTAAAAAAAAAATAAAGTCCAGGACTTGTCCTGGTACAAAGATTAGTACGTTAAGAGAACATTGTGTATAATTGTTTCATAGTTAACAGTATAAACTACATGCATGAGAGAATGAGAGAAAATGGCATCTGTCTGTTCATTCATTCACCCTATTATCCTCAACCTGTTGTGCAGCACGGTGTCGCGGAGGAAAGAATAACAATTTATTTATATAACTCGTATACACAAAAAAGCGACTTTGTCGCCCTCTACTGACACGTTGTTATACACAGGACTCGGGCCTCTGCTTACGAATCAACCAGTTACTTTTACTGAAAAGCTGTTGGACACGCGAACTGACACAGGCACCGTACGTTCTGCATGTCAGTGTGTGTCTTTTGCACAGTGTGTGTGTATGTGTTGCTATATATGAGCTTTTACGTAAGCTCTCAAATGAATTCTACAGAAAATGCAATTGTGCTGTGTCTCAAATATATTATTGTTGGTAAAACCCCAAGTCTTTATTTGTTTACTTGCTAAACTGGTAAATTAGCATTAATCTAACTGCAATTGTATAGAAAATCCGTAAACATGCATTTTGGTATTTAATACAGTACTCCGAGTGGTTACACTGACTCTGAAGTCAGTCAAGTCTAATTTACCTACGTAAAAGTATTAGGAACAAAATAAAATACCTATGCAAGGGCATAATTTAGGGTTGAGCATTGGGGGAGGGGGGCACTAATTTAAGTGGGTCCAAAGGATTTTACTTAATTTACGCCACGCGCCTACGGGTTTTCTGGTATTAGTACGTGTAACTATAGCTCCTGGGTTCAGACGTGAGCGCTTATTATCTAGGTTGACATTACATATTCCTGGCGCTAGAGGGGGGCATTGTGCTGGTGTAGTGTACTTCATGGACGAATATAAGCGACACACACAGAAATGCAATGCCTTCATTATACCGTAGTTTGCCCAGTGCATATTTAAGCTGTCTTCAGTGTCTACAGCTCTTCAGTATTTAAAAAAATACATGCCAGAAAAGCTGCATGGATGATCGTAAAACAGATGATGTGTATACTATTATACTAATATAAGGATTTAACACGGTACAATGAAAAAAGCAAAGCCCTGACGTGATTCATGATTTTTGAGTTTTATTCAGATTTCACCATGTTGACTGGATCTCGAGCAACGTGGAGTCACCAGGGCTGGTCTGGATCCGGGGACTGAGTGTCATTGGTCATGTCACAGTTTTTTGGGAATCTGCCTTAGACGAAAATTGTGTACTACTTTGACAGTGCAGGTAAGTTTCATCTGTATTCTTAAAATTATGCCTTTAAACGGGCTGTCAAGAGGACGTCTTTGCGGAGCACTTAACGCCCTGTGAACGCCTGGTACATGCAGGTAAGATCGGGGCGAAGGGGTTGTGCCTGGCTTCTTTTCAGCGTTTAGTAATGCCTGAACCCTTCATGGGATCCGGGGAAAAATCGGAAAGGCTTTAATTTAAATGATCATATGTGAAGTTGGGAGTCCTCCTTCAAAGTGAGTGGGTGTTTCATCGTAACTAATGCTCTGTGAAACTCAAGAGAACGTATTTTACTTGGGCGTAACAATTAACTTTGGCGGATGTTTATTGAGAAGAGAGAAATTGCCGCTAACGTTACAAGTTCACTTGGATAATTTATTCCTTATATGGACAATACGGTAACGGCGCAAATAATTAGAATAAGAGGCATTTATTATTATCCGCAACATTATCGCTGATCGCTTTTTCGCTCACTGACCTTGAGTTTTTGCTTAAGGGTAACCAGCGTTTTATGCATTTCTTCTTAACGCACAAAAACAGTCGATTCTGATGGTCATTTTCGTGCTCTTTCCTCGCACAATAAATTGATTTTTAATTCCTGAAGCTTACGCAGCCTTTGGCATGTCAGATGCATCTGATAAAATGACTAGGTGTAAATTTACAATGTATTTTAAGTGGTTTACACTATCCGATCCATAGCCGGTGGTGTTGCAACAAGAAATGATCATATTGCAGTTGCCATAACGGGATGTTAGTGGGAGTAGATCGCTGAAATGAACAAACAGCCACAGAAATCCACGCTAATACATTTGGGCGTTTTTTTTAATGATGATCACGGACGCATCTCATAATAATTAATCGCATGTACTTTAACTCCATGCGTGCAGTACAATGTACAACACAACGACACTTCCGAAGGCTACAAAACAGCGTGCAGTGCCGTACGTGGTGAGTCATTACCTAAAAGTTGCTTTTCATAATGATTATGAATAAACCCCCGCATTAATTTCAACGTATTATCGTGGCCACCGGCATAATTGCTTTGCAAAAACAGCAGTTCAAAAATATAAATTATGCCTGGTTTTAATTACAAGATGCTCGTGACAGACAAACAAAACGCGCATTAACGGTTTTTCCGTCATCCGATACGTGGAACCAACATTAGCTGGGGAGGCAACTTCAGACTGAGCCGGATGTCCCTGTCATCTGCCTTGCCTTGTTAAAACACTCTGAACATATACACAAGGGTAATGGGGATACTGAGAAATTGTCCATAATCATAATACTGTTACTGCGCTGTCTGTACTGAACGTATAGACCTGAGAACATTTGGACATCGGGTCCCTTGGGTAGGTCACTCCTGGGTGCATCTGCTTCACCTTCAGAGGCAGGTGTGAGTCAACAGTAGGTGGTAAATGCCTTTATGATCCTCTGAATTAAAATTCAGAGTAGATCAAGGCAGCATGCACATGTCGCATTACTGGAGCAATGTGGACTGAGACATTGTTTATATATGGAGTTTACACACGTTAGCATAACCAGGAAGAACAACCCTCCTTTCCAGAGAGGCGGTTCATTCGGACGATTCAGAGATTTAAGGAAAATGGGATTATGTGACTGACAGGAGTATTCACTATTCAGTCCCGATTATGTCAGTTCTGGTGAATGCATCGATGTGCCAAGTGACCCAGTAATGGGAGACGAGAGGCACGTTCCGTCCAAAGAGCTTGTATTTGGAGGAGGAATGCTGACACCCTGTCCTTGCTGTTTCTTCAGGTTGTGAGCAGATCCCGGGAAGAGGCCCCCCCGTCCAGCCAGGTGCTGTGGGAGCAAGAAGAGGCCCCCCTCCCTGCCCGGAGAAAGGGACCTCGGTGCTGACTTTTCAGTTCAACTCTTGCCTTCTGGCCGCCTTCACCCCAGCCGCCCGGCCCAGGCTGCGCCGTCCTCGCCGCTGCTTGGGCCCCCTCCCCATCATCTTCCATCCAATGCGACAGCATTTGCATTATGGGATGTGTCAAGTCGAAGCGCGCCAGTCAGACTCCCGGTGCCAAATCGGTGCCGAAGGTGGATGGCCGGCCGGAGAGCCAGGGCGGCGAGAAGGCGGTGCTGGTGAGTGCCGAAGTTGGACCGGGCCAGGAGTCCCCGCGAGTCAACGCCGTCCTGCTGGACTACGCCGAGCGCCTGTCCGAGGACATCGTGTCACGTGCCATGCAGCAGTGGGCGGAGCTGGACAGCCGCTACAGCGACATCCCCTACATCGAGTGTGATGTGCCATGAGACCAGGTGTCCTCCTGGTCACCCCCCCCCCCCCAAAAAAAAGCATCTACGAGGAACTGGGGGGGGGGGTTCTGTTTCTCTGTTTCTCACATTAGCGTAATACACCAAGGTTTGCTCCATTGGGTTGCCTTCTGAGACCGTTTCGGTCCGGCTAGTTAGCATCGTTAGCCCTGCACCGATACCCGTGCTCTGGGTTATTGTCCTACCCTTTGTGTTTTCACTTGGTGTTCCACTACTCATTCCGTGAAATTGGGGTTTGTCATAAGGGAACATTATGGCAGATAGCCTTCATGTGGGGTGGGGGAGGTCATCTGTGATAATGAATCCCTTTATGATTCATCGTACCGGGTTATGGCCTGTATCAGTGCAGCCAGTGTGTGATGGGGAGGTTCTTATCCTATGCTAGTCATTCAGCACTGATGTGGGAGTCCAAGGGAGGGTGCTTCTCCGGTTATGTGAATCTGCGCTCATATGCCAGCATCCTAGTATCCAAAACCAGGCCCTTCCACAGGAGATATAAATAGCCATCTTCTGTCTGCTTGTCCGGGACAGGAGCGCCATCCCCCACCCCGCCCCCGCTGCTTCATCAGCCGGCCCAGACATGATGCTCCAGCCTCAAGGTAAACGGCCGTGATTAATGGGCATCGCAGTGGACTAATAAGGTCCCTCTCCCTGCTTATGCTGCCCATCTCTCGAGAAGCTCAGGTGACCAGCTGGAATCCCACGGAAACGCGGGATGTGAAAGCGATCGATCACTCGGCCCTGGAGGCTCCTAATGAGCTGTGAGTTAAGGGTTTCTGTGGCAGACATGCTGTAACTCTTCCAGACGATAGTCTGTGCCAGTGCATACAAAGGTGGGGGGGGGGGGGGGGGGGGGGGGGGGGGGGGTGTTTTCCTGCCCCGAAGTCAAAGACGGTTTTTGGATGTTTGTGTGT
>JAODKE010000037.1:7048232-7062053 GCA_026779605.1 Mormyrus hasselquistii
GAGGGTTTCCGGGGCCGACCGTGTGAGCCCTCTCCCAGCAAGGGTTCTGTACCAGCCCAAAAAAGGGGGGGGGGGGGGGGGGGGGGCGGGGGTGAGGGGGCTTTCTCCTCTCACTAAGTCAAAGCCAGTTATTGAAGTTTTCTGTGTTCTTCTTCACCCGTCTATATTTATCCACAAAAAACCAAAATATTCTTTACTGCCATATGTTGATTATAATCGGCAGCACAAAATACAACTACAAAGGTCTTTGCGAGTGTCGGTGAGGGATTTTGTTTGTGTTGAAGGAGCTACTTGCTTAATTAAACTGCAGATTAGGGAGAATGTGCACAAGTCCAGATGTTCTGTAGAGCGTCCGCGGTCTTGTGGTGAATTTCTCGATCGCTGCCACAAGCACAGTAACTCTCCCGCTCGGATCGTATTGCACGGTGAGTGCGAGCCTCAACACGTGCTGTTCTGAATTCATTTCAAAGGAGATTTTAACGTCGAAGAGGTTTTGCCTTCTGTTTCGTTTATGATCTCGAGCCGTAGCACGGCGCACCAGCCAAACGTTCGGCGGGGATGCATTTGACGCTGTGAGGCCTCCAGAGAGAGGGTGCCATTAGCCAGCAGCAACGGCAGGAAATGGCGGTCGTACATTCCAGCAGCAATTTGGAGGACGCTGTGATACTCTACTTTGCTTTACTTCGAGTTGAACAGGATGCGTTGTATGCCTCATAGAGTACATGCCATTCATTTTATTTGCTCTTAAGCAGCAATGTATGTGTTGAATAGAATTGTCAACATTCAGCTCCTTTTCCCGCCAAGCTGTTGACGTCACTGTTTCGAGGCCTTTGAGTACTTATGGGGGAGGGGTTACCGCGCAATACTGTGCTTTAACAAAATACTGACCGATTAGAAATATTCTTAGCACGGAAAAAAACAGAACTGAATCAGTTTAATTCATGCTGATGGATAGATATTACAGAAAGTAAGTCACATAAACCAGGCTGTTTCTGGACCCACAAACATTTACAAACAGGGTTAATATATTACTATGACTTGAGACTTAAGTGATGTAACCATAAGACTCATTTAACAAACACAGGATGATTTATTCTGTGTGATTACAGAGTACCATTGAAGAATATCCTGTGGGTTTCCTTCCATGCTTTGAATTTCAGGTGTGCACTAAATATAAAGACTGTTTGAATCCCTTTACAAAAAACTGCTCTGATACTCTATTATTATAATAATTATTATTATTAGGTTTAAATGATGATGTCAGGAAATAATGTGTTTACATTTCAGGATATAAAATTTTTGTTGAATTTTTTAGACGTTTCTCCCAATCATCTATCTACCAGGATTATTTTGTGTTTCAGCTTCTGTTGTCATTGTCTTTGTCCAGTCAAAACTATAGTCACCCACAAAAAGGGGAAAAATGCTTCATCAATAAATACAAAATTATTTCCTTTCCTGTGTTTCTGTCAGTTCATTCATCCTGTTTCACGTTTATCTTCTGAGGGAGACCTTTAGCCTGCTCTGCTATCTACACCAGGGGGTCGGGCTCTGCCACCTGTTACATCTTGGCCTTTTTTTTAATCAAGGTAGCGAGTCTGGCCAAGTTTAAATTGCAGCAATTTTATGGGCGCTGAGTTTGCATTTTGACAAGGGCCAACTATGAAGAAGGTTGGATCTACAAAAAAATGGCAGTTGATAACTTTATTACCACTGTAAATGAAGCCATGCTGAGACAATAGAGAGGTGAACTGCTAAAATGTTAGATGTATAAATCCATCCATCCATCCTTCCATCCATTTTCTCAAACCACTTGTCCTGTTCAGGGTTGAGGGGGTGTTGAACCTACATACCTACAGGCAACGGGCGCAAGGCAGGTAACAACCAAGGTTGGGGTGCCAACCCAACGCAGGGGGCACACACACACCATTCACACACTCACACACCATTCACACACTCACACACGCACACCTATGGGTAATTTGGCAACTCCAGTCAGCTTCAGCATGTTTTTGGACTGTGGGGGGAAACTGGAGCACCCGGAGGAAACGACACAGGGAGAACAGCTGAATAAATCTATGTCATTAAAGAGCTTGGCTCGGCATATAAAATCAATTGGATCAAGAGAGCACAAATGCTGAGGTCCTGAACAGTCAATTATAATTAATTTCCTTACCAGAATAATGTGGTTGTTGGTTACATGGTTGTTACAGAAAAACATACAGGGGCAGGTGTTCCTTGCTGGTACAAAATGTCCCGAGATTATCAATAGATGGCCTTTAAATGGTACCTCCTGTTAAATTGGAGCTTTTTTGAGAAGATAAAGCACCCCCCCATTTTCTGTACGCACTTTTATTCAGGGTGTGGAGGCTTTACCAGAGGCCAAGGGCGCAAGACAGGGAACAACCCAGGATGGGGGGCCAGCCCATCACAGGGCACACTCACACACCATCAGTGGTCCAGAAAGCAAAAATCCCAACCAGGATTTTGTTTCAACCAACCAGTTGAGTACAAAGAGTCACAGTCACAGAGTATGCAACCGGTTGGTTGAAACAAAATCCTGGTCTGGATTTTTACTTTCTGGATCTGAAATCTCCACCTCTGCACACCGTTCACTCACACACGCATACCTACAGGCAATTTGGTAACTCCAATTAGCCTGAGCATGTTTTTGGACAATGGGGGCGGGAGGGGGGGGGAGACAAAGGGAGCCACAGACCCTGGTCATAGAGGTCTGAGACATAAGTGCACTGCAACACTGTTCCATCCTCAGAGAAGGTATACAATATGCATGGTATGTTTGGCTGGAGACAGCATGACCAGCAGTCAGCCTGTCTGCTCACTTGTTGGGCCTTCTGCACATGCTCTGGTGCCAACTTCCGATCCTAATGTTTTACCAGCATCGAGAGCAACTGTTGGGCCTGAGGAAATCTGGGACTAAGTCCCGGTTCTCAAACTGAGAGCATGGTTGTTAAAACATATGAGCTAAACAAATCTTTCAGGGCTTCACGAGAGGAGACTGCATGATCTCGGGTCAGAGGATGCCTGTTTGATTGTAGGAATCATTCACATACATACAACATTTACATACTGTACACCCTCGCGTCAGGCTGCAGGTGGTCAGTACATTGAGGCAGCAAACGCATGTAATTACACCTAGGAGTAGCATGCTGATGGCAGTGTTGTGAGGAGGGAATTCTGAGGGAAACTGCATCTTCTTCATTTTTTCATTATTCTGGTGACTGCAGCTGTCAGGCCAAATTTGTAAAAGCAGGTTTACCCGCCCGATTAAATTCCTAGCAGTCGACTGAGTGTAGGACATGTTTTGCTGCGTCGGAATGGCTTACAGAAGTACACAGTGGGAGCCAGACCTCGAGGAAGACCACCTGAAGTCAAAGTCGGGGGGGCTGGAGGGACTTTTATGGGCGGTGGGGGTCTTTTACTACTCAGCATTCTAACACTAAGGGGGAACTGCTGTTTCAAAGTGGCGTTCTAATGGAAAAGGTCCACCTTGAACATGCCAGCAAATTATGGAAGGAATTCACTGGTCCATCAGTAGGTTGGGAGAGGAGGCGGTAGATCTGAGGATCTGATTAAAGCAGCGGATCGACTCTGAGAGCCCAGCTGTTTGGGAAGAGGGCAGACCAGGGCACCCAGCAAATCGCGGAGCGAGTGGGACTGGAGGCGCTAAACCTGGCTTCCTTCGCTGCGTCCTGCTCGGCACGGACGGGAACCAAAGTCGACCCACGCCACAGGGTGAAATTAACACAGAGAGAGGTGCCTCACAGCATGTGATAATATGCAGCCGACGGATTGGTTAAGAGTGCACATCACGTAATTGTAAATGTGTCTATTTAAATGTTAAAATAACACCTGAGACGGGCGATCAGCTTGGGCCCATAAACTTCAGCTTTCAGTGTCTGTTTACTCTACAAGACAAACGGCTCATTACACTAAACCTTCCCACATGGGTCTGTGAGAATGTGACTGTTTATGCAAGAGTAATGAACGCTCATCTCATTTGATATGAGGGTGCTGGTATTTTTTTTATTGTTTAGCAGGGATTTCCTGCAAGTGACGACTAGTGAGAGAGAGTAGGAAAGGGGCCGTGTGACTCTGTACCGGTGATCTGAAGATTACCAGCTCAAATCACGTGGCCAGCAGAGAATCATATCTATACGGCCTTTAACCCAAACTGCTCCTGCTAAGCTCTGTGCTGCTCACTTTTACGTCGCATTGGACAAAAGTGTCAGCTAAATAAATGTAATGGGGATACGATACTATATAAAAATGATGGTGGCTAAGGATCGATTTGATTTAGCTTTGCGACACGTGTCCTTATTGAAACTGATGTACATGATAAGCCAGTAAAACAACCTTATAACAAACGCGACGATGCACTAAACGATGTCACACAGTGACATTGTTAAAGAACACAAAAGTACACATTAGAAAAAGATGCGACAATTAAGGGTTCTGCAGTGCAACAAACAAATGACTACAGCAAGTGATAATGTGATAGCATCTTTTTTTTTTTTTTGTTCCCTGATAAAAGTTCCAGCCTAGCGTGTTTATCAAAGCCTCCTCTCTGAGCTCAATACTGATCACTTTAGGAAGCCTCTCACTACCAACAAAGTGCAACATGAGCACATTAATAAGGATCTATTTTCAGGAGCAGCTCGACAATAAGACGCGGCAAATGTGCAGCTCGACAAAGACGTTTCAGTGATTTATAGAGAAGAACCAGTGACCACCAAGGATTTCCCTGCCTTTCGAAATCCAGCCGTTGCTTAATAACACAGAGGGAAGGGTGTGAGTTTGTAAGCCGTATTTTTCCATCTAGACCTGATCAATATTCCCAGCTGTGCTCATTAAGCTGGACTCGACTTTTTGGCTTCTCCACGGCCATGTGACACCGGGCCCAAAATAACTCGAACGACGGACAGATCTGATCCAGTCAGTTTAACGTAAACACGGCCCCAGATGTGAGGACTTACTAAGTAGTTGCATTCCTCCTCAGCTTTTAAAAGGCTGTTCTTACACTCAGGACTGCATGTATAGCTGCAGTTAACGACGTTCCCATTTTTTCAGCCTGGAAAATTTGGTGTTAATAGCAGGTTCCTTGACGCGTAGCAGACACAGCAGACTGGCGGTAATGAGCACAGATATCAAACAGGAACCACGTGTGACACTCTGAAGGTTCTAGTGTTTATTTAGACTACACCGATCGATCACACACCTTCTGCAGATTCGTCTGTCTGTTTACTGCCTGTAGCAAACAATGCAGACACACACAGAGGAACAACTGCCTACAATGTATATGGAAAAAGAACATCATCATCAATGGTAATACACTATGTTGGAACAACAGTCATTTTAAAAAGCAAATTTACAATGTATCCATCCCTTTTCCTACATGCTAAGCTGCTTAATATCGAACCGGGTACCTGCCGCCCCAAATACATAGTTTTGGCATCTGCTCTGAACATTTTACATGCTACAGCAGCAGCAGAGGACGACCGAGGGGGGTGGGGCCAATGAGACCGTAAAGGGGCGGGGCCAATGAAGCCATAAAGAGGAGGGTCAAGAGAACTGAAGGGGTGTGGCCGGGGAGGATTGAAGAGGTGTGGCCAGGGAGGAGTCACAGGGCATGGTCAGGGAGGTGTGAAGGGGCGTGGCCATTGAGGAGTGAAAGTTTGAGGCTGATGAGGTCACGAAGGGGCTGGTCAAGATGGCTGAAGGGGCAGGACGCCCCCCCATAGCAAGCCCGCTCAGAGCCGGAGATCATGTTCCGCGAGCGGCGCGAAGCAGCCTTCCAGGAACTGCTCCGTGACGTCCTCCAGTGAGGACGGCTGCCATCTTGGACTCTGATCCCTGTCGACGAGCACTGCAGGGCACAGGGGTAGCGGAAGTGGGTTGTGGCGGACATGAGCGTGCCTTGTATCACTAGGGTCACACTAGGGCGGGGCGCTTGGTCATGGGGACACAACCAGCCCATGCAAAACACCCACATAACCTTCAGCAGTCTTTCAAAAGGATCATTATTTTTTCAAAAAATAGCTATTTTAAAAGGACAGTTCATCAGTATCTTAATTTTCTAATGTCTCAACATGAGATTAGTTTTTAATGGGTGAGTACCCAAATTATACTACAGCTCAAGCCTTTAAGGGGGAATTTGTGCATCCAAACTTGTTAAAGTCAGTCGGAGAGTTACAAAGCTTACCCGCCCTCACTCCCTCGTAGAAGTCATTCCCTTTCTGGGGGAAAAAAAAACCACACACACACAGACCTTTAATCCCTGTGACAGCTACACAAGTGAGTGTGTCCGTATGTGCTAAATTTAAACAATGGGACGGAGGTGCCCGGGCTGTTGTGCCCAGCGTGGTGGCAGGAACGGCGTTCCGTCACCCACCATACAGGCCTGGCTCAGCCGGTACTCCATAACCAGCACCTCCTGCAGGCTCAGCGCTGCCCCCGCCTGCAGCTGCCGGAAGGTGATCTTCAGCGACGTTGGCGACATTTTAGACAGCGTCTGTGGGATTGGGAGATGTCATGGGCCGCGAGTGTACCGGTGTTCCGGCTGTCTGGATTCCGCGTCACGTTAACAAGCCTCCGCAGTGAAACAAAACAGGGAATTTTGAGTTTTATTTGTCACAGCCACAAACGTAACCTGTACCTCTGTGTAGTGAAATGCTTTTCCCCACCTGCCTTTTCCTCCTGGACTGTGCCCAGAGGAAAATACGCAATGCACAAAAAATATTATCAAAAAGAGTGAATAAATATAAACAAGGTTAAAATAACAATAACAACAACAATAGAAATAAAATTATGAAATAAAAATTCAATTGAATCAGTAAGTGTATTTTATGTAGTTGCGTAAGACAGTTTTAGCAGGAAGATGTTAAATAAGAGTTGAGGATGAGTGAATTCCATGAAAACAGAGATGAAATGACTGAGCTAAATGCAACATTTAAAGTTGCGTTTTATTGTCTGAATATGAGCTTGACACCACAGACACACACTTAAGGAATTAAATAAAGGTCCCGAATTCACTGGCTCCACTGAGAACGGATCAGAACCAGGAGGCGACTGAGCTTGACTTCGAAGCGAGTCTCATCTGCCCGGGTCCTGAGTGACCCTGGGAAACCCTCCGAAAGAACTGGTGCCAGTACATCTGGGCCCGTTTGGGCCTGGGGAAATGAGGCAGAAATGCCAATGGCCTGGAACAGGTCGGTTTCAGCACCGCAACAGGAATTACGAGAGCGGACCTCCCGAGTTTCCATTTCAGTTGTGTTTCAGGTGACATTGTTGCTGTGTTCATGCGGCATCTGCAGGATCCTGAGGAGAATCAGAAAGAGAGCGAATGGGACCCCCCCCCCCCCGCTCCAAAGATGACAGCCTCCGACCTGGTGATGGAGGAAGCCACTGGAAGCAGAGAGGGAGGAGCGATCTGCCTGCGATCTACGGAAAGACGGGTTAGAGAAACCCCACCACTCAATGGGAAGTATTTATGATGATAATGTCTGCCTTCGCACAAACGGCAACCAGGCCAAAGGTCAGTACAGCTTTATTAAGGAGTCACCTGACAGTTTCAGCAAAACAATATGCTTTGAGTTTGTCCTTCAAGTGGCCGGGTTGCTTGTATGAGAGTATACAGGAAAATCAGCGAATATGGGACAATTTGGAATAACAATGAAAACCAATCCAGTCACAATACACGAAATACAAGAAGTAAAGGTTTTCCCATAAGAAGGTTCATAACCTACAAAGCGGCCGTTCTCTCAGAGAGGTACAAATCATATCTGTCCTTAAAAACCACCCATCCACTTTCTCAGGATAAAATAAACAAAGATAAAACCACACCAAGCCCACTTCTGGATAAGCAAAGTAATCGGAATTAGAGTTAGAAACACAGCCACACACTATCTACAGGGACCGACCGTGTAGACCCATTACATCGTAATCAGCAGAGACTCTCCACTCCGCGCTGACCATGTTTATACATGCCTCGCTGTGGGCAATGTGACCTAAGCACCTTTGAACAAGCAAATATTTGGAGGGACCCATCTCAGCACTGAAATTCTGTCCTATGCTGAAGTCAAATGCGGTGAATTAAGTTCGATAAGGTCTAATTCCACGGGGAAAAACTCAAACCGTCATACTGGAAAAATCCCGCAGCACTCAAACACACCAGAGCTTAAGCTAATCCACCAGGGCCAGGAGGTAAAGCTGGTGAGTGTTTAACCGTGGTGCGTACCTGCCACAACAGCTGCCACAGTGAGCAGCAGGAACAAATGAACTAACAAATCAACAATCAAACAAATGGAAGAACGGGCAAACAAAATAAAGAAAGGAATAAAACAAACGAATGAACAAAGAAATTAATGCATCCCCTCACCGTTCCTCAGCGTGTCCCATTAAGCGGGAAGCGTCTTACAGTAATCATACTCAGATATACAAAGTGTAGGTGAAGGGTCGCAAAGGTGTGACTATGCCTGTAATGAGCAGGGGATATCCTCTGATTATGACAAATGAACCCATGGGAGGTAGAGTGATGTCATCCCCACCTGCTCCAGACACCCAGGCTCACCCCACGCTCTGATCCTTACTCGTAGGTCGCCTTGGACAAAAGTGTCAGATAAATAAGTATGACATAATAATAATAATAATGTAATGTAATAATAATAATAATAATAATAATGTAACGTAATAATAATAATAATGTAATATGTCAATAACAACATTGTAGAACCCCCAAAAAAATCCTTGAGGCCGTCCCAACAGAAGAGAGATTCCCTGAAATGTCCACTTCTGAGAATAAGGACATTCTCTGAGAAAGGCTGACTGACTTTTGGTGAGGTCGTGTTGGGCAAATGAATCTTTCGTTTGTCTTTTATTTGTTTCTCATTAATTGTTTACAGTTTAAACACTTATACTTTAACAGATCGATTACCAAAGGGCTGTCCTCCTCTGAAGTGGAGATGATCTAATTAACCTTTGCCCAAAACAAACAAATCTGTACAGATGACTCAAAGATACAAGCGTGTCTGGCTTATTAATACGGTGTGTGGCCTGTGTCGCCTTTGTGATTATACCTCAGTTATGCTAGTTTGGTACTCTTATCTATGCACACTCAAATGGAAATTAATTTAAGTGAATTAATAAATTAATTTTGCTACATGGCATTTGGTACAGCTGAGCTCACTATTGTAAATATTATTTCGTTAATTAATATCCTTTAAGAAGAAAACCATAGCATAATCTTGAAATTGTTTTAAAGTGTCTAGTAAGTATATGACATTAATTTAATTCTACTGTACATTATTGATTTAGAGTATGAATTATGAAAAGTCCCCCAGAGACACCTTGATACAATATTTCAGGCTTTGCTCATACAGTAGCCCAAAATGTTGCAAATTGCCCAAAAGCTACTAAAAATGTGGGATTTGACATGGATGTTAAATATTGGGATCATGGGGAGAGACTGGAGCAGGAGTCTGAAGGAAAAGACCGACTACAATCACTACTGTAGACAAGCTATCGTTAACCGCCACAGTGATGCACTTGTCAAGCCCTTGAAATTAAACTGGTTGAGTGTTTATTCTTTGCTCTGCAACATACTCTACAGTAAACGGAAGGCCATCAAAATTACATTCAATTACATATGCTATAGTTGTAAGTTATTTATTAAAACATTTGGGGGGAAAAAAACTTAGTACTATGGCAACCAAACAGCATCCAGTCACAGCAGGTGGACCGATGCCTTTACGCAGGTGAAAACGCCCCGAAAGGTGGCATTTTAACAGCACGCTCCCCTGGAAACCACACCAGAAAGTGTGCCAAACATCTTGCTATTTCTGCGGCATTTTACCTCATCATCTTGCTGCTACAGAGCTCTACGACAACAGCACAGGAAAGCAGACCTGTACCCCAGAGCTGGAGGTCTGGCTAAAACAGGCAGCGGCACCCTGTGTGATCTTACACTTCAGTGGGAGAACACAGACCAGATCGCTGTCAATCTGCCCAATCAGACCACAGTGTTCTTAAAACCACCGTCAATTTGGACATAATTACGTCTTTATCCACAGGCCGGTAACTGAGAAATCAATACTAAATCATTATTGTATGGATAATTTTTAAGTCTCAAAGTCCAGACTTTAAACTCGAATCTGGATTCTCAGTGTCTACTGTATTCTTGTAGGCTTTCATAATTTAGTTATTTGGCAGGTGCTCTTATCCAAAGCGACACACAGCTGAGAAAGCAGGATCAGCCAGTCCCTGGGGCAGTTGTGGGATAAGGGCTTTGCTCAATAGTAAAACCACTCTGCAGGCCAGGGAATTTGAATCAGCGACATTCCCATCACAGGCACAGTGCCCTAACCCCTAAACTGCTGAGCCATACATGATGCACATTTTTTCCTGGCTAAATGAAAATGTAGTCATGTGACCCACACAGCCAAGCCCAACCCCTCCCAGCACTGACACACTGCCGCCAACGCTCTAATTACAGGAGCCCGGCATTAGCTAGGAGGGGGGCTTAGGCTCAGCCTGGGCAGAGGGTACAAGGTCACTGGGGGCTCTCTGATTACCAAAGCCGTTCATTCCTTCTCAGTAGTGGGGGGGGGGGGGGGATTAGGAAAGGAGCACACATTGCTATATGCCCAATTAAACAGACCCCATCTCTCACCTCTGCCTGCTTCTGTGCAAATTCCGAGCCGTCCCGTCGCAGATTCTCCAGGATTCCCTCCATGCTGCTAGCCTCGAACAACCTGCAAACGTGACCAGTGGTGCTCCCGTCAGTACAACAGTTAACGTGCACAGTGTTCTCAGCTGACAATTCGAATATGGACTGGGTTAGCAAATCAAAAACATGGGAGAAGTCAAGTAGAGAATGGAGGTTTCATCTGGCATGACAAAGGGGATAAGGAATGACTGTCCTGGCATTGGGCCAGGGAACGGACTGAATCAGAATCAGAATCCCTTTATTCGCCAAAAACCACAAGGAATTTGTGTTGGTGTAGGTGGTGGCATGATGTACACAATTAAACACAGGACGAAGACAAAAGTACAAAAAACAAATATAAAATAGATAAAAATAGAAATGCAAATAGTAAATAGACAAATATAATAAATATTTGTTTTAAACCAGGCCAATTGCTTTCCTTCCTGAAGTCCCCTTCCTGTCTGACTTCCCCTTTCCTTCCCGAAGTCCACTTCCTGTCTGAGGTCCCCTTTCCTTCCTGAAGTTCCCTTCCTGTCTGAGGTCCCCTTTCTTTCCTGAAGTTCTCTTCCTGTCTGAGGTCCCCTTTCCTTCCTGAAGTCCCCTTCCTGGTTGAGGTCCCCTTCCTTCCTGAAGTCCCCTTCCTGTCTGAGATCCCCTTTCCGTCCTGAAGTATGCTTCCTGGTTGAGGTCCCCTTCATTTCTGAAGTCCCCTTCCTGTCTGAGGTCCCCTTCTTGTCTGAGGTCATCTTCCTTTCTGTAGTCCCCTTCTTATGTGAGGTCCCATTCCTTGCTGATATCTGCTTCCTATCTGAAGTCCCGTTCCTGTCTGAGGTCCCCTTCTTCTCTGAGGTCCCTTTCCTTCCTGAAGTCCACTTCCTGTCTGAGGTTCCCTTCTTGTCTGAGGTCCTCTTCCTTTCTGTAATCCCCATCTTGTTTGAGGTCTCTTTCCTTCCTGAAGTCCACTTCCTATCTGAAGCTCATCACAGCCCAGGTGGTCACCCTTCATATGCGAATTCACTCACACACACAGGACCTTCCTGAGGAAGTCATAAGTGGTATGAAAGGTGGTAAGGAAATGTCCTTATTTTATAATTCAGCTGCCTTTCAAAGCCCAGTGTAAGTCTGCACTATACTGCAGGAATCAGTTTGCTTGTCGACAAATCCTCATTTTGCTGAAATTAATACATACATAATGGTGAGAGACTGCAAGAGGACTTCTTACTCCTGGCCGTATACAGAACCAAAGCTGCTAACAGTCTGCAGTGCTTCTCATTCTTTGTATTGGCCTAACAACCCCGTAATTCAGCATTCTGGATGTCGAGTAACGTCAACATATAGATCACAAGAATTACAGTGTGTATATATACACACACATGCACACACGATGTATAACTGCACCACTACTATAAACACTGGCCCTTTGAAATACTGTACTCAGGATTGTATTTTACAGACATTCTCCAATACATCTTAAGATATTTTCAAACACTTTTTAAACATTTCAGACTAAGCGTTCAGGACAGAGAAACAAAAATCTTAAAATTGATTTATTTTGATATTTAGTAGCAATTAAATACTGTTGGATATAATCAAATAATATATAAAATAATAATAAATAAAAACAGTTCGGAATCTGTTACCCTGAGGCTGCCTAAATGTAGTAAAATTGTGCAGTGGAAACCGATTATGTGTCTCCTGAAGGTTTATTTAAAAAAATGAGTGTGTCCTGTTCTAGTAGATTCTTCTTATGGACAATCTCTGGCTCTGAAGAGATTTGAGCTTTGAAAGATGCATGTGTGAGATCCTGACCGCGATTGGCCTGAAGCTGTGCACGGGGCAAGTCCCTCGTGAGGAACCATGAGCTTTGCTAAATGATTAATACTCCTGCAGCTCAGCGGCGGAGCAGCTGGGGGCTGGCATCTTGATCCCAGCAGCGGGATCAATTCTATCGTCGTCGGCAGGGAGAGCACGGGAGACACAGTGAGGCGGAGCTGCCCGCGGCCCGTCGGTGTTGATCGGAGGCGGCGGGAAAGGGGCGCCGGCGAGCACGCTTACGGTGTGAGGGCAGAGGGCCTGGCGTGCAAACCGCGGTGACCCTGCGGTCTGCCCGTGGACGCTACACCACCGCTGCCACGCCCATCTCGTGACAGGAGATCTCCACGGACGCCCGTGTCTGTGTGCTGCCTGTTCTGCAGAGCACGACCTTCAGTGCAATCAGCCTGCTGGTCACGTCTCCACAATTAAACGAAGCGAAAAGGGACGCCGGCTTGACAGAGGCTGCTGCAAGCGGGGGGGGGGGGGTTTACAGGGATTTGCAAGGAAAAGGGGGAGGGGAGGGGTGTTGCTGACGAGTCCAGATTCACTTCTAGGAAATGAGTGTCAGTTCCCGCTGTGAGCAGGTCCGCCCAGGTACCTGGGCCTCACTCATCCCTCGCGTGTGAAATGATCGATCACCGATCTGCCTCACCGATTTTGGGACTCGGTCCTAAATCAAAATTCTGCTTCCCTCGCAGATGCGTCTCCCTCCCCATGCTCTCCCTGCACTGTACGGGTGGGTAAAACAAGCCCAGGGTCCAATCAATAGAGCCTCTCAAATTCTGCCGATTAACCAGCTGCCCCAGGCTGGCGGACGCGGTGGGACCACGAGGCGAGGACAAGGGGTTCTAGAAGGGGGCGCACTTACCTGTTGATGGCATCCAAGTGCTGAATCAGAGAGAAGGGCTTGTCTCGGTCCAGACTGCTCTGTGGAGACATGGCAGGGACCATCAGCACAAACGCAGCCCGCAGGCCACCACCCACGTGCATGAAAAACTACTCTCCGCCACGGCCAACTGGAACAGAGAGCCAGCATATGGCCGCTCTTACCAAAGCTGACCTCCTGACTTCTGCAGCGGAGCTTGCTTTCTGTCGAGGCAGGTGAGCTGCAGATAGGGCATTACCCCCCCCCCCCCCCACCGTTATTAATGATGACTGATGATAGCCGAGGCTATTGTGCATCATTAAACCCCAACGGCATCTCCCTGCTACACAAAAATTCCACAGAGCCTCCCTTCTGGCCCGACAGTTGCCCTGAACGCTCACTACTTGCCTGGGTCCAGGAT
>JAODKE010000037.1:7104457-7126552 GCA_026779605.1 Mormyrus hasselquistii
GTTTCAGCCTAATGCCCCCATTAGGGTTGGCAAACTGAGGATAGGGTTAGCGTTAGAAAAACTATGGCATTTACAGCTATTAAAATGTCTGTTTCTGGCAGTTCTGGGTCCATGATGGTTAGGAAACCACAATTTACCATGCTTTAATAGCATTTTTCCTACTTTCCATCAGCCTGCTGTGTTTTCTCCTCTATTTATCATACCTGCCCTGGTTTTATCATCATTGGTCCTTGTATACAAGTGTCTACTTGTTTTGTACCTCCCATTCTGCTCATCGTTGTCACCTGTGTGGTTACCCATGTTTGTTATCTACCAACTAATAGATGCAACTTACTGTATATGTAACTTTTTAACAAAATTATACCTGAAACAAGAAAACTATTTATCCCCTTACCATTTGAAAATCCACTATCTGTTATGTTTTTGTCAGTGCTGGACAGGGAAATAGGCGCAGGAGTCCACAAGTCAGGGTAAAACGTGGGATTTATTAAGGGTAAACACACTCCAGAACACAACACACTGGGAACATTTAACGTCAATGAACAGACCGAGGGAAAGACTCACAAGAAAGAAAACCCACACAATGAAAATCATATTGATAACCGTACCAATAGTGATGCCTGTAGTCATGTTCCGTGCCAACAGCTTCTTTCACACATAGTCTTGTGGGTGCAGCCAGGAGTGGCGCCACGCTCATAAACACCAGAGAGGCTCCGTCCACGAGGAGTCCGCGGGGGAACGCTGTGGACACACTCTGCAAGCAGGCTGTGCAGTAGGTACACCGTCTCTGCTGTGTCACTGTGTATCTACCCAGAGTTCAAAGTGCTGCAGGCTTTAAAGGAGAAAATGCCGTTTTTTTAACAATCATTTCTAACGTGGGCTGATTTGCATCACTGTGCACCTGGCATAGCTGATATGTCTAACTCAATGTATGCTGAGTACAGTGGTTAAAGATTGTTTTTCTGTGGTAACAATGAGTAAAACTACTTTCTAGTCTTTTAGACAAATTTGTTTCACAGAAATAAATTCAGAATTCAAATTTACTGTTTTGGTTTCAATACTGAGTCAGCCAAAAGGCAAAATGGTTTTAAAAACAGTGAACAACATTGGTGGTGTTCTGTGTGAACCACAAGGGGGCAGCACTCAAAAGGTACACTTTGTGGTGGGACGTGTTTGAGTTCAAACAGGTACTCCAGGAACTCCCTTCACATACACAGCACTGTATGCTGATAACTGATAATAGGTTTACCTTTTTGACACCTTTCTGGTCCTCTGCTGTTTGTTGCTATTAAACTTGACTGAGACCAGTTTCTGATTATCATCATTAGGAAAAAGACACATCCAAAAGATTAAAAGGGAGGAAACAGGTAAGAAGGAAAAACCCACTGACATCTGTCACTCACTGCTACGATCCTACTGCGTGACGGTTAGAGAGACCCGTCATGTTTGTTAGGTACTGACTCCTCCCTCTCCCCGTTTCAGATTTCACATCTGAACATGCATGGTCATCATCACCACCACCACCATCATGGTAATTCTTAATTGCAGTGGTTTTACTTTCTTGGAAGTGGACCTTAGAGATCATCTGGCCTGTTTCATCTCACTTTTGTTTTGGAATCCTGCAGGCTACAATATGGGTTTCCAGCCAGGAGGCTATGTGGCACCCGGGGCCTACGTCTCACCTGGAATAGGAGGGGTTCTCCCAGGGGGCATTGTGCTACCAGCATATGCTCCTTCCCCATACCAAGCAGTTGGTCTTCCAGCCGTTGGCCTTCCATGGGGACGCAGGCACCGAAACGGCCTTAGTCTGGGCAACCTTCTCGGCCTTGGTTTTGGTCATCATCACCATCACGGTCATCATCACCATCACTGATCCACGGAACCTCTTACTCATAATGATTTATAGGGCTGCTACCATATTATGATCATGAAATTGTCGTTATTAACAGCTAAACATCATTATTTGTTATTTTGGACAAATAGTTCAGAAGGTTGGGCTCTGCCTTGGATTCTCCAAATATTTCTTCCTACTGGGGAATATTTCTTTGCCACTATCACCTCTGATTTGCTGTCTTGGGGCTTTTGGGGTATGTAAAGCACTTTGAGACAGAGTGTCACAATGCTCAGTATATAAAAAAAATAATTTAATTAAATGTAATATGAGAGGTTCAGTTGTGAAGATGAAAATGAAAATGTGTTATCCCAACTTTATCTGCTTAATGTGTCCTCGTCAAACAAAAGGAGTAGCTTTATATAACTTGATCTATTCTTAAATGTTATATGGTTTGACAGAATAAAGAGATTTTGAAAGAAACATGAATTCATAGATCTTTTATTCAATTATTGAAAGTATGAAATAAAATATTACCTCTCATACAGGCTATGGACCCCGGTGTTTGGAGACAGCGAAAACTATAATAATCAGATAGGATAATGTATATTTTTGAGAAGCACCACTTCGTATGTATTCATGTTCAAAACAACCTACACAGTGCAGGGTCATGGTTGGCCTGGAGTCTGTCCCAGGCAGCACAGGGCACACTCACATGTTATGGGCAATATAAAGACACCGGCTCACCAAACTTCATGGGGGAAGAAACCTGCAGAACACAGACAGAACATGCAAACTGCAAAGACGGAGGCAATCGATACCCAACCACAGGTGATTTTTGGGACTCTGGGGGCCCAGATTCCGGACCTGCCCCTAGAGGTTCCTGGTCCGTCTGTTCTGGCTCCTGTGTACCTGCCTCTGGTTACAGTTTCCCCGGTTCCAGTCCCGGTGACTGACATGCCGTTCTGCGAGGCTCCAGTCTCGGCAACCGATATCCCGACCCCAGCGGTTCCGGTTCTGACTGTCCCTGCACCTCCGCCGCTGCTGCAAGAGGTCCTTGTGCCTCTGCCTCCTGCTCCGCCTGAGGTCCCTGCGCCTCTGCCTCCTGCTCCGCCTGAGGTCCCTGCGCCTCTGCCTCTTGCTCCACCCGAGGTCCCTGCGCCTCTGCCTCCTGCTCAGCCCAAGGTCCCTGCGCCTCTGCCTCCTGCTCCGCCTGAGGTCCCTGCGCCTCTGCCTCTTGCTCCGCCCGAGGTCCCTGCGCCTCTGCCTCCTGCTCAGCCCGAGGTCCCAGCTCTGCCAGCACCTGTGGTCCCAGCTCCGCCCGTCTCTGTTCCGCCTCACCTACGTCGATCACCTATGGGTTCATCCGCTTTGACTCCTTGGTCTCCTATGGGTCCAGAGGAGGGGGAGCCGCAGGCAACCAAGGAGTCGATGTTGGGGAACCCGCAGGCGACTGACGAGGCGTCGGAGGCGGACCTGCAGGTGACCGCCAAGCCAGAGCCAAAGGACCTGCAGGCACCCCCCGAGCCCCAACTAAGGCAAGAGAGGGCGAGCCAGGGGGCAGGGCAGGCAGGACCCTGGCCCTGCGCTTGTGTCCTCTCCCCTTTCGGGACATTGAAATGCGGGGTTATGGCTGGGATCAACCTCGCCGGGGCAAGGGCAGAGAAGTCATTAGGGAGGTCCCCGAGGGGTCCCACTCAAGCTCCTCCTCCAAGTGGGAAGGAGCAATGGTCAGACTGTCTGGGACCTCCTCGGGGACTGGTGCCAGAGGAACTGAAGCAGGGACAGGGACCGAGACGAGCAGAGCCTGGGCCAGGGCATCAGGCGCGGGCAGAGCTGGAGCAGAAGCTGAAGGCTCAGACGGAGCAGCTGCAGGAAGAGCCAGAAGCTTGAGCGAAGCAGCTGCAGGTGGAGCCTGGGCCATAGCAGGAGCCAGAGCTGCGGGCAGAATCATAGCAAGAGCTGCGAGTGTATCTGGGACCTCAGGCATGGGCGGGGCTGCAGGTGGCGCCTGGACCTCGAGCGGAGCAGCTGCTACCTCGGACGGAGCAGCAAGCAGAAATAGGAGCTCAGGCAGTGCAGCAAGCGGAGGTGGGGTCATTGCAGGAGCCCCGGGTGCAGCTGCAGGTGGAGGCGGGGCCTCAGGTGCAGCAGCAGGCGGAGGCAGGGCTGTAGGCGGTACCAGGACTTTGGGTGTGGGCGGAGCTGCAGGCGGCACTGGGACTTTGAGTGCAGGCAGAGCTGCCAACGGCAGCAGTAGTAGCCTTGGGCAACGCAGCAGGGAGCTCGGGCGTTGCTGCAGGAACCACCAGCTCAGGATCAGCAGAGGGCACCGCAGGAACCGCCAGATCAGAACCAGCATGGGGTGCTGCAAGCCAGATCCTTGCTGGGCAGCGCGATGGCCACCGGGACAAGCAGGTTGGGATCAGGTGGGACAGGCGCTGTCACGTCAGGTAGGACAGGCACGTCAGGCGGCGGTGGAACAGGCAGGACGTGCAGCACAGGTGGGTCAGGAATGGGAGCCAGGATTGGTGCCACACAAGCAGGCATTGCCCCTTTTAGAGCCTGCGGGACCCACGGAATAGCGTCCCATACTGCTCTGGCCCCTTTGTGGGCCAGGTGTGCCTCTCGGAAGGGATAAGCCTCTAGCAGTGGCTGCTCTGTGGCAGCTCGGCAGGCTTTGAATACTTGCAGGAGTGACACAGCTGGGATGTACAAGCCAATCAGGGATTCCCCCCGATCACCAGCAAGGAGCAAAGCGGGGAATAGAGGCGGGTCCCAGGAAGATGGTTGGGGCTGCCTCTGGCTTCTGTTTTGGTTTCTTCTTCTTTTTCCTCCGGCTCGCAGCTGTGGAGGGAGGCCGTTTCTGCAGGGATGGATGGCAGGTTTACAGTCTCTGCTGTGAGCGGCGCAACCAGCCGCAGCTTCCCATCAGTCACGCGTTGCAACAGCAGCCAGAGATTTTCGTGCACCTCGTTCAAGAGGTGCGCGTTCCTAGGCAGGGACATATTAGTTTTGACTAACAATGTATGCTAAACGTGCTAGTTGCAGAGCTAGCACTGCTGAGTTAAAACATTTTTCTTTCATCTGGGAGCAATGTAGTGTCTCAGACAACTATTAGTATTGGGTGACATGTATGTTTCCCATGTTTGATGGCATGTTGGCGAAAAAGAAGAACCGGCTTACTAATTAAATAGTTCATGGGAAAAATAAAAAATAAAACAATTGTCTGTCTGTTTGTGTGTTAACACGTAAAATTAGTGACTGGCATTTTAATTATAGGGTGGAATGGTCGTTACTACGGTCGCCTCCCACCTCTAGGACCACGGTTCGAGTCTCTGCCATGGCTCCACTGTAAGTAGCTGGATAACTACACGTAATACACTTAACTTTTTAATTTTTTTTAATTGTTTCTTATAATGTCAGTTAGTCATGATGTATTTCCTTCTGCTTTAGGTTGGAGGAGCAGGAGAAAATTAGAGCTGTAGTTGAGGCTGAAAATAAAACACTACGAGCTCTAAACACAGAGTTGCAGCAACAACTGCTGAAAACGCTGAGCTCTACATCAACAGCACAGTGCAGTGGTGAGGACAGATTGTTTTCCCTTCATTCTCCTTGAAGTCTGAGAAAGCAAAAAGTACGGTATCTGGTGCAGTAGAAAAGCGCCCTATAGATTCTTCTTCTGTGTACTGATACTTCCGGGTCAAAGCGGGAGTAAGCTGACTCCAAATTGCATTATCTTGGTGTGTTATTCCGGATTTGAGAAAGTCCATTTAGTAGGATTTCAGTCTAAATGTATTTTAAAAGTCTGGTTTTAGTCAGCCTAACAGCACTTTGATTTTTTTTTTCCTAACGTTATGTAAACATACAGATTGACTCTCATATTTGTGGTACACTTCTTCCACTGTCAGATCCTGTATCCCCAAGCCCAAGGAAGGCCTTACAAAGTAAGTGTAACAAAAATAGTACTCACAGATTTTTGAAAATAACTATATAGGCTCATATTTACTAAACTGATATAAGTGAAATTGCAATATTAAGAATTACATCTGGTTAGCAATTTTTAAAATTAAAAATAGCCTTAAATCTAAGAGAGCTGAGGAAGTCTCAGGTTGGTTAGCAGCAGCCTGTTGTGACTTCATTTGGCTGCAGTACAGACACACCGAGGAGAGCACACACCTTCTGAGACATGCCAATGCTCCCACTTATCCCATATTCCAGGGCCATCTCCCAGCACCCTCCCATTTTGTAGTTTGTTCTGGGTAACTGACATAATTTGCATGACACTCAAACTTTATTATGGATCCATGTATGACAATTATTCATAATAAAGTTTGAGGGCTGTAGAAATTATGGGGATTTCTCAGGAGGAACAACGAAACTGGAGGGCGTCGGGCCTGGGAGAAACCCAGGAAGAAGGGGAGTGTTGGCAGGCATGCATTAGGCTAGTTGATGCAGTGATGCGGAGGTCTATTCACTTATTTTGGATCAGCCCACACATTACAGTTAGACTTATTGAATTACTGTAGAATCAGGGGAACTTTACGTAGTAAGCACAGCTTAAGTATATGTGTTTCATGAAGCTATAATATATTTTGAGTAGCTCTCAGGCATTAACTTTATAATTTGTCTTACTCTAGACTTTTAGTGAAGAACTTTGGTACTGTTAAGTTGGCTTATATACAAATTTTATAAATATTGGCCCTGACACAAAGGTGAAATTCTGCAAGGTGTGGCTGTTCAGTATCTTCATGCTATTGTCTATGTACTTGCAGAGTCTGACAGTGAGAATACAAAAAACGTAGACTTCAGTGAAAAACTTATTTTCTTTTACATGCACATTAAAATTAAGCCAATGTATTAAACCCATTTGTGAAGCCCAGGTCATGCTCAAGTGAATGAATCTTTTTAGACCCTATTTGACATTTAGGTATATCTGTTTCTTTTCAGTCTGCTTCAAGGACTGAGGACTGGCTTGTCAGCAAAAACCTGGAGGCGACTGAGTTGCAAGTGAGATGGGGAAAGGCTGGATGGTGCATCACCAAGAAAATAATGGACATTAACAAACAAACAAAAAAACTTAGAATATGAGCGCATGATGTTTTAGCTGCTGCTTACTAGACTTAATGAATCAGTCTTTAATTCTGATTTGTTAAATGTACTTTATTGATCCCACAAGGGTAATTTGCCTGTTGTTTTTAAATATTCATATTGTAACTGGTATATGTGTTATGCTTCTTTATTAAATGTACATGCTGTTATGAAACCATTTTGGTAGTTACTCATACACATGACAAGAAATGCTGAAATAATTTCATGTGCTCTGGCTTTTATCAAAATACCAACATTGACTGTGGTTGTCCAGCATACAAGCAACCCACCCTGGTGAACAGGCTACCACCCTCAACGTCTAGTACTGCTGCCCAGCATACCTGCACCAAAACACAACATATGCTGGTCACCAGCTGTGCTGTTTTTTTCTGCGGGGCAATAAACTAAAAAATGCCAAAAATCTTGTATTTTATCTTTATGATTATAGTTAAAGTTACGGATTAGAATTTTCCCCATAGAGATGAATGGAGATTCCACACAAAGATATAACTACGAACCTGTGTGTGTGTGTATTCATTTAATATTTTCAAAAAAAACTTTTGTCACTTGAAAACAGACAAGCTGTTCAAATAATGCAAACGTAATAGTGTTTCAATACTTGCTTCTTGCACAGTTTTCCACCCTTTTAAAAGATGCGAAAAACAAACGTATTGCGGCGCTACTGTTTATTTCTTTTCAAATTTGTTCGATAAGTTCCGCGACACGCAGACAACGCGCATTTGCTTTCTGGCAGCTACAGAGTAGCCGAACGATGGCGTTTGTGAGATTCATGCCTAATTTCAAAACGATCCACTTGCTCTCCGCCGCTGGACTGGTGGTTGCGGCCGCCGGGACAGTCTACCTCGCTCGCCGGCTCTGGAGAAGGGCGGAGCTGGAGGAAGGTACGTGAACAGCCATCGCCTTAGTATGTGCGAAATACACGGAGGATAAGAAAATGCTTACGGACGAAAGTTTAAAATGATCTTCATGTGTTTTGGTTAAATATGTGTGTGTTGTACATTTTTGATCTCGGGGAACACTGCGTACTAACATTTAAGTACCATTATTTGTACAATTAAGTTAAATTATTATTTATATCCTGAAATCACTTCTGCGACAGCATCATGAACTGACATAACATTTAATGTCATTAAGCAATACTAAAATCTAAGTGGTAAGAAAAGCCAGGAGCCAGCAGAGTCCTGACATTAAATATTCTGTTTCAGACCAAGAGCACCTGCTGGCATTGGAGGACTCTGATGCCAGTGCGGACCTGCATCTCATCTTGGATGAGGTACACTGACAATCTGATTTATTAGCTATTAATGTTTTTCCATGCTGAAGTACATCAAAATGTTACTTTAAACTGGATTTTGTCTTTGTCTGAAGATTGTTAATGAAGACAACGGACAGGTCATGACCTGGGATTTCAGCCCGTTGTTCTGTGGACCCGTTGCTGCAGTGACAGTAAGATCAGCCAGACACTCAGCTCTCCTCTTCTGCTGGCTTCAAATGTTTAATTTCTTAATTTATATTGTAATTTTTTTTCACTAAGATTATATTTCAGTATTTGATACACTATATATACAGTATATATATATTGACATATTCCTGTATTTACACCAGTGTACTGTTATACTTTTTCTGCTTTGGCCTAAAAGTCACCAGTCTTTTCTGGGTCTCACTTTTTTCTGTCTAGGCTCCTGAATGTCCGGCACCGTCAGGAAGCACGACCTTCCACAGCCAATATGAACTGAGCTTTGACATGCTGGTACATAGAATATTCTTTTAAATTTCAAAACAGACACTGCACTGGGATATGCCTGTCATCTAGTGATATGAAAATTGAATCGTGGCTTTGCCAATTCTAAGCAGGTTTATTTACTTGAAAACATTTTGTGTCTCATTAGGTGATCACGGACTCGCTGGAACATTGTACCAGCATTCGAGGAAATGAAGTTGATCTCTGGGTGAAGAATACCCGAGAAACAACTCAGATGAGTCCGGATGTGAGTGCTGTTTCATCTGTGCTCTTTAAGACTGATGTTAAAACTATTCTGTCCATTCAGTCAATACAACAACCTTTTTTCTGTTCTGAAGGGCTCATCCATGTACATCGTGACACTGCTGTCAGTCACAGGCTTCAAGGTAAGGGTTCTGTCCTGTTCGCACAGCTATTTTAGGCTCAGATTGTTCACTTGTGCTGGGATCGTGTCAGTTTCGGCAGCCTTCAGCATTGCAAGTTGCTATCAGAAAGCATAGCATCACTGTTTGTTTTTCCTGTGCATTCACTGAGCTCCTGAGATTAAGTGAAGACTTGGTGTTTATCTTCTTGTGTCTGCAGCTGGTAGCTCGGAAGGTAGTGATGTATGCATCCTACTGCATTCTGGACGCCAACCAGCTGACCATATACAGCGATCATGTGGTAAATAGTCACTTCTTCCATTAAGTTATGTGCTTCTCTATTCTGCCGTCATTCTGAACAGCTGAAAACGTAACTTTTAAGACATCGGTGAATGGCGGCATACTAGGGCTTAGGGTTTAGCAGGACGGCCAGTTCCTTCTACTGCCGCATTCATGGGACTCAATGTTACCTTTTGAACAGCAAACAACCCGACTGGGCAAATACTTTGGCATGTTCCTGGGACCGGATGGCTTGCTATCAACATATGAATGGAAAGACAGCAAGAGTGAGAACCAGCCGACGGAGCCTTGCCAGTCTGAGGATGAGGTAAGACACTGATAGTGTCCAGCACATCCACTCACACTGCCATTCTGAGTGCCTTGGTTGGTTCAGTCCTTAAGAACGTGCAGGAGGCTGCAGTGACGACATTGGTATCGCACAGTGACGCCAGTGGTTTTTGCAGTGTGTCCCTAATGACTGAGTCCTGTTTTGCAGGCTGCTGATGAGGAAGTGCCACCTGTGGCCAGGGAGGTGCCCCACTTATAGTCAGTACCAATGTCTTCCCATATTTTCTCCTTCAAAGGGTCTTTGGTCTAGGGGTGGGGGTGGGGGGGGGCTAGGAAATGAATCATAAATTAATTAAAAAAAAATTAAAACTATTATTATTTGATTTAAAAATCTGTTTTTTTCCACATTACATTGTTTTGCAGCACCTATATCACCAGACAAGGAATTGAAGATTTTCCATTAAAACTAGCAGCCCTTCGCCAGGCTTTCACAGTGAGTACATTAACACCTCAGTTACTGTTAACATTAACGCATCAATCCTTGGGTTGTTGCAGGCTTTTACACTGAGGAAGATCATCTTAGTCAGCATTTTGCACCATACTGTAATGTTCCAATAATTCAGTGTCAAATTTATAAATTCTGCTTTCTCTCCGCAGAGACTAATCAGCCAAGGGTTTTACCCGAAGGAACTCATCCGCGCCGGTAAAATGATCCTTGGTGGACTGGCCCAGATTAACAACAGGGTAACTGTCATTAACTACAATGAGTATAATGGTACGACAATAGGCTTATTCCCTGTCTTGGTTTTAACCAATTCATCTATTCTTTGTTGTGACAAAGGACGTCCATGATTTTGAAATGGCCTTCGACCGGTTCCTGGCCTTCCTTGGAGACCCTGCAAAACAAATCATCATGCAGAGGGAACTGGCCGAGGCGGGGGTACGTCAATGTCATCAGCTAATCCCTTGGTCATTTTATGTGGACCTCTGTAAAAAAAACGGTAGTAAAATGACTCACTGGATGTCCCAATATTTCTTTAGATCTGCAAATTTGGATTCGTGGACGTCGCGTTGGAGTTTCTGTTTTTTAGATATCTAGGGGATTGCAGCGTCCTGAAAATGGTAAAGCAACTCCAAGATGCAGAATGACGATGAAATTTTATCCAGATTCAGCATTATTGTAATTTGCTAAAATCTCAAAATCTCTTCCCCAAAAGGAGTCCGGCGGATTTGTGGATTATTTTTCCAGGGTCCTAGAGTCTTTCAGCCCACTCGCTGGCTGGCACGGCAATGCCGCGGACAACTGGGAGATAGTCATGGTAAGATCTCACTGCCCGACAGCAAGTCCTGTTTGTACGTACGTCCTCATATTTGGTTGTGACAATGCTGTGTCGTGTCCTCAGGACCAGATATTGTCCTTCGTAGAGGCACTCTTCTTGAAGGACATGAGCATCTTCCAGGACCCACGACAGCTAGAGGAGGAAGTGTGGAACACCACAGAAGATTATGCAAATATCCTTTTATCATGGCTGGATTCGCTACACTGCAGCCCTTAAAAATAATGCTAGCATTAGAAACAGAGTGTAGGTCGCGTCTCGGCCTTTTGGCCTCTGTCAGGTTCATGGGGTGAGTTTGGGCTCTTGGGCTATTTTAATTCCGGTGTTTTTATCAGTCTAGACCCCCAGCTAGGACACGTCGACACCCTGCGCGATTCCCAAGGACCTTCTCCCCACACCATCGGCAGGATGCCCAGGAGACCAGAGAGGACCGGCGTCATCACCTGGCCCACTGCACTGTTGTCCTTCATGTTTGCCCGGCTGCCTTAATACTAGTTGCCTGGTGATCTGATGGAGAGCCACCACAGGCTTGTCATCACCTCCGATGACTCAAATCGTATGACTTAGACAGTGTGATTTGACACTTAGCCATCTCTCCAATTTGACTCTCCCTGCCGGCTCCAGGAGGATGGGCCCCCCCTTTGAGTCTGGTCCCTCCCAAGGTTTCTTCCTTCTAGGGAGTTTTTCCTTGCCACTGTCGCCTATGGCTTACTCACTGGGGGCTTCGGGTGGGGAAACTAAAGTGCTTTAGGACAATATAATGTTGTGATAGCGCGCTGTTAATGTTTAGTTAGTGAATAAAATAAATTTGCTTGTTTGTTGATCATGGAGGACATAACATATGTGCAGCGGAACGGGCCTTTTCTTACGTTGTCCTCTGTGTGTCTGTGTTTGCGTCAATGAGATTTTGCATTTGTAAATAATATGTGACATCTTTTATACATTTAGAATTTTAATATTGTTTGATGTTCGACTTATCAGTTCAGGGGGTGCTTGGGTTATGACGTCTCGACATACAACGTTTTGACTTTATGGCGCTTACGGCCATGAAAACTTAAAGAAAACTGAGACGTGAGCGTTTCGGCTTACGCCGTTAGCATCGTACTTAGGCTCCGTGGGTGAACTAGTTTGGCGGAATAATGAGTGAGGAAAGCCCAGAGCTGGAAATTTCAGGCCCAGAAAGTAAAACTCCAGACCAGGATTTTATTTCAACCAACTAATTGAGCATAAAGAGTCACAGTCATATAGTACTCAAGTGGTTGGTTGAAATAAAATCCTGGTCTGGATTTTTACTTTCTGGACCTGAAATGGCCACCTCTGGGAAAGCCATCATGATGGAAGTGAAATTAGACACTACAGTGATCAGAAAAAAGGGTGTGTTTCAACGTACACCAAAATTCGGTTTACGTCACTATCATAGGAACGAAACTGTCATAACCTGAGGACCCCCTGTAGTATATTTAGATAGTCCTGTATTATTTAGTGGTTCTGTATTCTGAGTAGATTTTTCTTAATATGTTTTAGTATGTTTAGTTAGTGAGTAAAGTAAAATTAAAAAGTAGCCGAGTGTAGTTTGTCAGTTATTTAACCTTTTCACACTAATACGTGAGGAGAGACCAGAAAAGGTACATATCCTGTACAAATGTGTCACACAAGGTTCATCTCTTATGAATCCTTTAAATCTTTACAGTACAAACTTTGCTCAATATGATAAGACCGCATAACTATAATCCTCTTGCAGCACACACTTTTAGATCTTTGTAACAACTCGTACATCTCATATTATTAATATATTACTGGTCAGATTACTGTAGCAACCCAAATACCATTTTGAATAAGAGGAAATCAGGAAAACCGCTGCATGAGGGGAGAAGGTCATTTGTGAACATACATGTCCTCACGCAGGCAGCCTTCATGAACATGCAAGATGATGTGAGTATTTCCATCTTTCTCGGACCCATCGTTTGCACAGGGAGAGTATCCACCTCTATTTGTACACGAGCATCCAGCAGTCGTTGAAGCAGCATAGCCACCGCTCTCCTGTCACGTTGCGGTCCCAACCTCTTTCCTGGGCAGCAGTTCTGTGTCATTCAGCCCCTGCCGCGTTTCACCGCCGCAGAAGGCTGGACACAGTGCCATTACCATGACCCCGGTCATCCCGTTTGCCGTTTTTCTGCTGGACTGACTCCATTTTACCAAATAGGTTTAAATCGTTCCCATTACTCAACGCATTCGATTAGAGACATACTGTGAAAGATGCTGTGTCATGAAACATGATGTGTGCATAATAGCTCCAAGCAGGTCCCCACTCCTCATGGTTATAGTACATAACCATCAGTGGTGATTAAAATTAGAGAACGAGAAGCGTTTTTGTAAAATACAAAATCACACATTATCCAAATTCCAAATGATTCTAACATGAATAGAAGAGATGTATTTTAATCATATTTCAACATTGAAAGCTATGCACATCACAAAATATATGGTTTAAATAAGAAATATGAGAAAGACGTGCAATCAAAATTAGAGAATGATTTGTTATACTTGACAGTTATATCTAATCTGAAATATCTGGCATCCCCAGTCTATCTGACTACATTGGTAGACATTCTGCAAGATGGTGGACCTCTGCTACAGTAGGTGCCTGAGACCGTGTGACATCAGGTTGTTCAGATGAAGGCTAAATGGACGTTCCTCTTAGCCGCTGGAAGAGAAGCTAGAGTTTCATTTCTTAAATACTGGAGCAGTACAATAAAACTAAGTCATTCTAGTAAGAAAAGGCTGGTTACCCACTTATGAAGAGAGTGGAGAGAACACAAGTAAACAAGACGATGGAGAGACTTTCTTTTATAATGCTGTAATTAAAAACAAAATTCTGCAATTAGTTGGCACCCCATCCTGGGTTATTTCCTGCCTTGGGCCTGTAGCTTCCTAGACACACTGTGGTTCCACACAAAGCAGCAGATATAAAAAATGGACAAACAAAAACCAAATTACAGCCATCAATCTTCAATAACCATTTATCCATTATGGGGTCTTGGTGAACCTGGAGCCAAGCCTAGGAAGTACGGGGCAGCTCCCAAGGACCGTCATCGTCATCGTGCACCCTGCAACCTTCCACCAGAGCCACCAGAAGGACCTGGAGAGCTTCCTGGGGAGAGTGACCACCGTCCATGAGATTCTCTTCAGCCTTCTGAGGTTGATCATGGAGGACATCGCCTGTATGCAGCGGAACGGGTCGAAAATAAAGTGTTCAGACAGAACCTGCACACTGCCCGCCGTCCACGTTCTCACCCTGCAGGTTCCCCTTCACCCTCGGGTCCCTGCCCTATGGTGCTAGCGGTGCCCCCCTATTTCTACCCTGTGGTCCCCACAGTGCCTCCTGGCCCCAACTCTGCCTTCCCTTCGGCTTGAGCTGGCCCTACTGGCATCCTGAGACCCAGGGGGGCTCGTGCCTCAGGGTCAACGCCCTACTTTCTGGGGTCCAGTGGACCCCCTAGTTCAGTCCTGTCCCCTCCTGCTTTGGGTCCTGTCCCACCTTTCTTCTCCCAAGACCCATTCCCATTTTCAGTTCACCCTGTACTGCCTCTGTGTTGTCTGGCCCTCCCCTGCTCTCCTTCAGTTCAGCCACCTAGGGATGTGTATCTTAGACTGATTTCCTTGCCCAGGAAACCTTGTTTGAAGCTGCTCCAGAATAGACACGAAAGGTCCGGTGGTGTCCAGGAACCTTGGCCAGTTACAGCCACTGCCTGTTGCAAGTGTTCCAGAAGCCACTCTACTTTATAAATGACAAAAGCCTCACTGACAGAGTCACTTCTACCCGCAGGAACAAAAAGGGTATTTCTTGCCTTACTATTGGTAAGCTGGGGGGGCACAGCTGGGGGGGCACAGCTGGGGTGCAGTGGCTGTCACCTCATCGATTACATCTTTAGTGAATGTCTGCGTGCTTTTTCTGTGATCACGTCGCTGCTTGCTACAGCTGTAATTGAACAGTGATTACATTTCCTGGTGGTCTGATTTTCGTATGTCCTTGTTGAAAATGAAAATGAGCCGATGTAGCAGAGCAAAGATGACCGATGCATGTCGGTGCCACGTGGCACAATTTCATCATTAAGTTGTGCGTAATATAAACCCTTCAATTTGTTTTTCTGCATGGTAGATAAATAAGATGCAAAGCAATGGAATGATGGCTTTGCTTTGTGGCACGTTCCCCTCACGACAGTCTCTGATAAGCAAAGCGTTGTGTTACTGCCTTCCCTCATGGCACAGTTTCTGCGCTATGTGCTCTGTGAAATAATACATTGCGCTGATTGTTGTCCTCCGCAGGCCAAAGCCACGTTTACGTTTCAAATTTTGCCAGTTGAAGAGATTGCGATGTGGTTTGTATCTCATACTGTACAATACCTCATACCATCAATTATGGAAAGTGGCTCTGAAAATGACAAGAATGTCCACCAGCCAACACAAGGTTTGACGTCAATAACCGGCCTAGCAACGATAAGAAAAAAAGGTCCTTACATCCATGGACTAACAAGGAGCAGCAACATCAGGTGAAGGAGAAGACATGAGGGTCTGGCGGACAAGGCAGGCAGACGTGACATCAAGTCTGTGTGAAAGGGAGAAATGATGGTGAACTGAACAGTAAATGATGGTGAACTGAACAGTAAATGATGGTGAACTTCACAGTGAATTTTACATGCGTCACAGCTGCTGGTTACATAATTTTTTTTTAGCATACATCTAAAAAGGTTTATTTTAGTTTGGCACTCTACTGTAAAAGAAAGCGGGAAATTCACACATTATAATAATTCATTTAAGAAAGCGTTGGTGTGCCTTCTTGCATGGCCACAAGCCCCCACTGGCACCCCTGTCAGCCAATGGCACAAGTTAAGGGTGTAATGGTTCTGAATCTGAGATCAATACCACAATACAAGGTCCTGAACACGACTAATATTAAAAAGCTCATTTCTCATTTCACGGTTAACACATAACATATGCATGTAAATGACAGAATTGTTATTCTGTAAGTTAGGGAAACCTGGCTATTTTGCAAATACTACACATTACTTGGGCTGTAATGGTACTTGTATTCTTGATGTACCGTTACTCTTTTACATGCATTATTGTATTTCCAGATTACAAATTATTTGTATTTTAATTTTCTCACACCAGTATTTTGTATTTAATTACATCATTTTAATTACATTTGAGCAAGTATTTGCAATTTGTAACAAAATACTCTTTGATGTCGGCCCGTTTGTGCCCATATCTGCCTGTAAGAGGCGAGCTCTGCTGTAATATTTTGGCTCAGCAATTTGAGTTTATAGTGACTGTTGCACACCCATTGGTTTTCCATAGGCCTATTATTTTACGGGCGGATATTAATTAATGTTTGAATGTTCGTATGTACACTTCACGTTCAGTAGCTGGTGGTGAAAGGAATCCAGTGCAGCTATTAATAAAGAGCTGTAGAAATACATGATCTGGAAATCAGTAGGTACATGTGCATTTGTCCCCCACAGTCCGACGCTTAAACCACACTGTGTCTGTCTCGTTACAGTAAAGTGTTAAAGTTATTAGTTGATACACAAGGTCTACATACAATGTAAAAAAGAATGATCAGTAATATTAAGATGGGAAGACAAGTTTCATTCCATGGGAATGGGAAGTTAATTCATTCCATGCTGATATTAAAAAGTAGTTCAGTACTGCCACTGAATGCAGAGAGAGGCTTATCAGACTTCCAATGCAGAAGAATGAGGCGTCTCACCAACAGAGAAGAGAAAGCTATTACATCTAACTGCTTTGAGGTATATTGGGAGTGATTATCTGGGGGGAGAGACTTGTAGTCTTAGCAAATATGTCAGACAGAGTGTTTCAGTAGTTCAGCCATAGGTTACACAGTGAAGGGCAGGAATAGAACATAAGTGTTAGGTTGCAGGGAGAGGCATGACATTTGTCACAGGTGTCACTGACGTTAGGATAAATTTGTGCAAGTTGTTCTTTAGAGAAGTGGACTATAACTAGTACCTTAAAGTGTATGAGTGTGAGAGGAGCACTGGTAGAAATTGTGTGAATTTTACTAAGTGCATCATCCCACCGTTATCATCCAGGTCCAAGCCCAAGTCAGCCTCCCACACAGATTTGATACTGATAATTGGAGAGGTGTCAAGTAATGTAAGTTTATTGTAAACCTTTGAAACAATTGACTTTTGGTGGGGATCTATTGACTCGAAACTTGACGGATAGGACTTGTCAGTATGTGTGACTCGGTCCCATTTATAGTGATTTATTTATTTAGTACTGGACTTTTGTCTGAATGGCACCAATGTACTATGTCTCAGAGCGCCATGCGTTTATGGGTGTTTTTCAATAGCTGTGTTCCATTTCAGGGGCTGCCACCTTCAAAGGCCCTGTTCACACCCGGTGTTAACATGCCTCTCTGCGTGCATCTCGACTGACCGTTTGTAATCGGATCACTTTCCCACAACTTATTTAAATAAGCATGTAAATCACTTCCGTTTGCAGAATCTGCTGAACATTAAAATAAGGAGAAATCAAAAGCTATTGGCGCGTTCCAGGGTAAACAAGCCGCCTAAGATGGTTGTAATTCCGCCATAATACTCAAAATGAAGTATCGTGTCTCTGGGACCCGGGTTCAAGTCCCCGCCTTGGTTATGTGTGTGGAGTATGTTCTCCATGTGTCGGCGTGGGGTTTCCTCTGGGTGCTCTAGTTTCACCCCACAGTCCAAAGACATGCTGAGGTTAATTGGAGGCACTAAATTGCCCGTAGGTTCTAAAAGCATTATATTTCTTAATAACGTTTATCTTCAACGTATATTCTTTAAATTGCATTTCATAATAATGTTATATATTTTATGTAATATTATTTAACATTTCTTGAAGTAAAAAATGTACATTATCCTATCTACAGTAATTATTATAGTTTCAGCTGTCTCCAAACCCTGGTAATATTTCAGGTTATATTTTATTTCATACTTTTAATAATTGAATAAAAGGTCTGTGGATTCTGTTTTACATTTCTTTCTAATTCTCTTTATTCTGTCAAAATAAACAAACAAATAAAAACAAATTAAGCTGTATGCAGAATCTAGTTTTGTTTGAGGAAGACAGATTAAGCTAAACTTGGCGTAACATATTTTCATTTTTATCTTCTCAGCTGAAGGCCTGATGTGCATTAAATGGTGTTTAGCTGTTAATAACCGCAGTGTCCTGATCACAATATGGTAGCAGCCCCATAAATTAAGTAAGAGGTTCAGTGGATCAGCCTGATACCAGTTTGACAACCAGTGCAGTAAAACAGTTGCTTGTAAAAGACAAACGACAGAACAGTAAAATTCACTTATAGGTTTGGTAAGAGGCTTTGTAATAAATCAAAGAAAAAGTGTTATAAGTATTAAAAGCAGAAGATTTTCTGTGGATGGTCCCTGAGTTCAGCAGCCCCATCTGTCCTCTTGAGTTCCTCTTACGGTCTAGTCTGAGCCGTAATGCTACAGAAAAACAAGTCACATGACACATCACACACTGCCGGGTTTACCGCCATTGCATGTTAATTCCCGTACCTTTGAATTCCTCATTTACCTGGCTACAACCGCGACGGTAACAATGACCGTGATGGTGACCAAAAAGGAGCCCACGACCACGACCGTGAACACAACCAAGACCATGACCGTGGCAATGATGGTGCCTCTGTCCTCCTGGAAGAGGCGGACTATAAGTTGGAATACCACCTGGGTGGTATGGGGGAGGAGGGCAAGCTGGTGGTGGGATTGCCCCTGGTGGTGGGAAAGTCCCAGGTGGTGGGATAGTCCCTGGTGGTGGGATAGTCCCTGGTGGTGGGACAGTCCATGGGGGATACCCCCCTGGTCCAGGTGGAGGGTAGGGCCTTGGTGGCCCATTGGGCCCAGACTGAGGCCAGGGTCCAGGTGGGGGGCCGTATCCGGGTGCTGGACAGCCGCCTGGTGGGAGACCTGAATTGTAGCCTGCAGGATGCCAAAACAAGATCAGTGGAGAAAAGGTGAAACAGGCCTGATCATTTCTAAATTTTACTTCTAAGAAAGTGAAAACATTACAGTCAAACCTACTGCATTGCAGCTTTCCCTATTAAGGAATTTTTAGAGGGTTTTGCAAAAGCTGCAGACGACACACAAAGGCCAGCAAATGTCACACAAAAAGCAACTCATAAATGCATAAAATAAATATGCAGTGCCGGTCTGGAGGATGCCAAATGAGTTTACTTAACAGTAACCCTAATGCAGTACAGTACACTGCACTGTATGACCAAACACTGTACTCTATACTTCTATAAGTATAAAAGATCACTTTTACTGTATTTTGTTGAACTACTATTCTTCTGTATGGAAGCCGAGAACAGTGGTGCCCGAAATTATTTTTTATGATGTTATCCCGAGATAACAAGCCTTGTTTTCACAAGATAATTTTCTGTGAATAATAAACATATTAGGTGCTCTCGCACCAAAGTTCCAAAACCAGCAGTGGCGATATTAGGCAAAATTATATTGGTTAGCGATCAAATTTTCCATAGCAGGAATATGGAGGGGTGAGCAAAATGTATTAATTGATACATTAAATGTATCTGAGGTACAAAAACAATTCCTTCTGCTCAATTTTTTTACACTTTCATTAAAGTTAAACGTGGTACCCATCAGCAAGCTAGGGCTGTAAATGCCACCCCAGTAGTTCACGTTTGAAAGAAAAGTACCTTGTCTAGAGTAGGTACTAAAAAAGGTTCCTGGAACTCCAATCGGGCTGAGGTTGATGTGGTGTGGACACGACAAAAGTCGAGACAGCCCAGGAACTTGTAAACCAGAACCAGATTCTGGAAAAAGGTTCTGCCATCCATCCATTTTCTGCTGTTTATCTAGGGTTAGGTCACAGGGGCAGTAGTTTAAGCAGGGAGGCCAGGGCCTACGACTGCCACCTTATCTATCCTGCACATAACCCTCACGGCTCCCCCTGCAGGTGGTGGGCCTATGGGGGGGGGGACCCATGTTACCCCTTTGGGGCGATACCCGGCTGTGTCGCCTGGGTGGAGGCCCGGTTACCAGGAGCTTGCCTTCAAGTTCCCAGCCCAGGCCTGGCTCCAGGTTGAGGCAGCAGTCTCCCTAATTTCGGCGGGTCACATATTCCTTGGTTTCATCATATGGGTTAGTATGAGCTGCACTTAGTCTGGCTTCTCACCTAGGACCAGTTTGCTTTGGAAGACCCTACCACAAGGCGTTGCCCCCGATATCATAGCTCCTAGGATCTTAGAGGCATGCAAACCTCTGCATCACTATATGGTGGCAAATCATGTAGGGGAAAAGTTCCAGCAGTGTGAAAGCGCCTGTTGTAACACCATAGGACTGTCATGCTGTACAAAGATGCTTGTATATATAACTTAATCTTATTTAATATGTGCATCAGTGTACTTAACTAGCTGGTAAACACAGGGATTCCACACGAGGTTAAGAAGGGGGCATGGCACACAGGAGGGTCAAACAAGCAGGGCATGACACCCACATTCAAATCTAAACAAATTGTCTGAATCCTTGAGGGTTATTCCACTTAAGGAAATGTGCTACTGTATGCTGTTCCATCTACACAATGGCAGATATACAGGGATATACTTAGTTATCAATGTAAAATGAACAGTATATAAGCTACAAGTCCTTTGAAAACACATATCTTACGCTGCCACACAACTAAATGATTCTGTTATTACGAGAAAACAAGTTTCTCAAGATAATTATCTTGTTTACTTGGGAAAATGGCATAAAAAATAATTGCAAGCACAGCTGTTCTCGGCTTCCATACTTCTCATACTTATTTCATACACATATTTTTTTCATAATTCGGTCATGTTTTTACTTAAAACTGCCCTTCATGTATAACCAAACACCCACCCCCAATGGCACTAAAAATATCACCGCCAAAAAAGAACAAATTCATAACCTTTCCGCCAGCCACCCACCAAACCTCTCTGCTGTAGGTACTCACTTCATCTGTCAAGGGGACTAAAAAATTTCTGTTTTTTTCAGATAGTGGGGGCCTGCACCCCTAACCCACAGTGTGGAAGGGTGAAGTGTACGACGACTGACAACAAATAAGAATTACCTTGATTATAACCGGACATGTTGAGATGTGAAAGCTGAAAAGGGGGAGAGAGAGCAGTCATTACCTCACAAACACGACGGGCTTCTCTGAGAGCACACAAAAGGATCGTAGCGATGAGTGACAGATGGTAGCCACTGCTAGCCCTAGCCACTCCCTGTCCCTTCTTACCTGTATCCTCAATTATAATCATTTGTATGTGTCTTTCTCCGACTGATGAGAGTCAATCAGAAATTGTCTCTGTCCCGTTTAATAGTAACCAGTAGCAGAGGATCAGGAAGGAGTCAGATGGGTGAATATATCTTCAGTTAACATATCAGTCAGCATGGAGTCCGATGTGTGTGAAGGGAATAGCTGGTGTTTCTACTATCAGCCCAACTCAAATACATCCCACCCTAAAGTGTACTTTACCGTATGAGAGCTGCCCATTGTGATAGCTGCAGAACACCAGCGTGCTCAAACGAGTCTGACCTGTTCAGTGCGTTTAAAAACATCATTATGCTGACTTAGAACTACAGTAAATCTGAATTCGATTTTTTATTAAATTTACCAAAGGCCAAAAAGTAGTTTTACTCAATGTGACCACAGAAAAGTAATCTTTAAACACTACACTGTACTCGGCATACATTGAGTGAAACATAACCAAGTCAGGTGCACAGTGATGCAAATCAGACTGCATTAGAAATGATTGATAAAAACGGCATTTTCTCCTTTAAAGCCGGCAATAGTTTGAGCTCTGGGCAGATACACAGTGATACAGCAGAAACGGTGTACTTACAGCCTACTAGCAGCGTTCCCCGCAGATTCCTCGGGGACGGAGCCTCTCTGGTGTTTATGAGTGCGGTGCCACTCCTGGCCACTTACAGATTCCTCCCACTATGGAATATTTGGTTTTTTTTCTCGACTTCGGGTATTACAGTATTATACTAATTTATTATTTGCATGGTCATTCATGTGATTATTATAGTGGCTGTTCTTGTTCTTATTGCTTTGTGTATGTGGGCTACATAA
>JAODKE010000037.1:7129478-7139543 GCA_026779605.1 Mormyrus hasselquistii
ACCGGAGTACCTGGAGGAAACCCCACGACGACACAGGGAGAACATGCAAACTCCACACACATGTAACCCAGGTGGAGGGTGGTTACATATGGGGGAGCGGGCAATGTAGGGTCAGCTGCTTCTAAAGGGGGGCATAACAGAACAAATTTGAGAATCACTAACCTAACCTCATGTTTTTCAACTGCAGGAAGAAACTGCAGTATGTGGAGAAATTACATCGAAGAGAAGCTAGCATTCGACACTCCACGTATAGAGAGCTTGGGCACTCCAACGCACAGTGATACTCTCTGAACCATCATTTCACTGGTATTACTTCCCAATCAGGGGCAGAAATCCCGTTTTGGAGCTCTACCCTGGACCTTCAGCTACTTGCATAACGAGGACTCTCAAGTTTCATTAAAAGTTTAAGTTTTGAAAAATCCTCCAGACCCCAAAAACATTAAGGATGACAAGAAGCAGGCAGACTGAAATGGTTCCATTAAAGATGGTATTTATTGAGTTTATGGGGTGTCTATGCAGGCCAAACTTGAAGCCTGGGGCTCGCCTGAGCCAGCCGCACGGTTCTTCACTCCCTCTTCTCAGCCACATCTAGCACTGCAGCCATGCTCTGTCTGGCCTCCAGCAGCAGTGCTGAAACCCTCTGCCGAGTCTGCACAGACAAATAAGATTACAAAAAAAAAAAAAAAAACAAAAATTGCAGGAGAATTTGTGTCTCTGTGATGTTAGTGCAAAGGACCTAATGACTTACTGTGGACTTGAAAGACTCATCTGTGATGTCCTTCAGGTTGATGAGAACATTGTAGTAGGCTCCAAAGACTGCTGTCTCAAGAGCTTTGGCCGCCACCTCAACATCACAGAAATGGCAGACCATTATGCTGTATGACCCAGTAGACTCAAAACCATCCAACAGACATTTATGTATTTAAGAGGCTTTGCCATTCGCAACATAACAAGAACAGTCATTAATCCATCCCCTTTAAACAGACACTGCACAGTATTTCCCTTGAAACTATCAAGTTGTCAAAAATATGGAATTCTCTCCTTGCTCCTGTACCAGATTAATGTGCCATTCTATTTGCAATGAGTTGCTCCTTTGCCCATTAAGTGCAGACAGGGAAGAAGGGAAGGGGGTTTACTCCCCAGGTTTTCAGGGGCAGTATCTCATGCTTAAAGGGCAAAGATTTTTGACACTTGTACTCGGTTGCTCCCCTTACTCCCACCCCAAATTCCAACAAATGTTTGCGAAATGAAGTCCCACCACCGTGGCGCATCAAACTCCTGCCTTGTCTGACATTGAGGTCCCGCCGACACCCACTCACCTGCAGGTCGGACTTGCAGGCCATGTTGCCGTAGAGGACCATCTCTTTCAGGGACGGCCAGAGCTGGCTGACCTTCTCAGCAAGGGACAGGGGGACCCCCACCGCTTTCTTCAGGCCATCCTGTATGGCCACATCCCTCCTTGGCAGAGGAACAGTGTATGAGAAAACATTTGGATCCAAGCTCAGGAATTCAAAGCTGTTCAAATGGTGCTGAATTCTATGCCTGCGTGATCTGACTCCTCACCGCAGGTCAGAAGTGAGATAGTGAGGGTTAGATCATACATACTTAAACATTACTTATGCACTTTATCTGGGATGAAAGCCTTTAATACGAGGCTTTTTAAACAGCTGTGGATTTGGTAGACCATCCATCCATCAACCAAACAAATTTTCCAGTTCAGGGTAAATGGAAAAGTAAATGGATCTCTTTGTGTTTTCATGGTACCTTATCTTTTCATCTGGGGTGTTCTTTGGCATTTTGAGTGCAGCCTGAAAGAGCAGATAAGAGTAGTTTGTGTCATGCTGGGGAATCTGAATATCATGCTAATGCTGTTTTGTTTGGCCTTGATGTTTGAAAAAAGAGAATTAGCCAGAACCAAGAAACTTGAAAGACATCCCCACAGCACCCCTGTAAGTGTCACACCTCCAGCTACAGGGCACAGGGGTCGTGACGGCGGGGCAGACATGACGACAATCTCTGTGTCACAGGATGAGACGACACACTTGTCACGCGATAGAATGCAGCCTGACAGGTTCTCTACCCTCGGCTGCGGACGCATACCTCTCCTATACATCAAAGCACTGCTGCTGATGTTCTTTAGTGGCACCACACTTAGCAATCTGGTTCCCAAAGGTGCTCGGCCAGCTGGAACCACCAACTATTAGTCAAACTGGGGTGTGCGTGCGTGAGCACGTGTGACAGGTTTGATTTAAAGGTCGTGAGGCCATTAGGACATCGGTGCAGCAGGGCAGAGTAGGAACACAGGACCTTGTAACCTGGAAAGTTGCACCTGTTCCAATGCAAAAGCACCAACAGAAGGAAAATAAGTCCACTTAGGGCTTCCTGACACCTAAAAAATCAGGTGGGATTAAAATGATCGCTGGTAAGCGGCGTTGCTCAAACCACGTAGGGAGTTTCGTTAGCTAAAGCTGAGCAGGAAAATGAAGTTAAAAAGGTCAAAATATCATAGGCAGTGCTTAGCTTAGGTGGGGCAGCAGTGCATGAAAAAAACTCCCATAATGCATTGTTACCTGATTTAAATTTACACGATTACTGTCCACCCTGACCAATGAAGTGGAGCCCCGTCCGTCCTCACCATGTAGTCATTGAAGGCGTTGGAGTCGGTGTCCACCATGAGTAGGAGCTCACCCATGGCGTGGTGGAAGGGGGGTATGATCCTCCTCATGACGCTGTCGAGGCTCTCAAACTGCTTCTTCCCATAAGTCATCTGCCCCACCATGCAGCCCAGAGCAGCCCCCTGGAAACAACACCCAGCCCAGACAAGAAAGTACTGACTCCTATTGTGCTTCAGCAACATATACAAATCTCCAAAGATATTTAGATATTTTCTGTTATCCGGCACATATATCCTCACAGACAGAGCGAGCGTCAGAAATCCTTACGTTCCTGAGTCGAAATGCTGACTTGATTTCCAGCTATTGACATTAACCAATGAAAATTAAGCCCTGATTAGCATTGCCCACCAAACTCGCATTCGCACCATTGCTGCAATGGCCGCCGACACGGATCCTCCCCCGGGGGCGGCCGTCCTGGCTCCCACGCTGCGGACAAACTGCTGCAGAGGCAGCGACACCAGCCGCTGAGGGTCCTGCGTGCCCGCCACCATGTATCTGCAACACGGACCAATCAGCATGCAGCCCAGCTTGTGGGCGGAGTCTTCGGCAGACACGGCTGATGGGCACTCACTCTATAATCCTCTCCTTGGGCACAAACGGTCCTAGGGAGTCCAGACCCAGTTTGCTAATGACCTGATTGGAGGGAGAGAGGCCATTCACTGGGGGCAGGTTACCAGAGGCGGGTTACTGGGGAATGTGGGTGCTCACCATTCTCACTTTGTGCTCCTCCTCAATAACAAAAAGCTTGTCCCTCTGAATGTAGAAGTCAGCGCAATCCAGCATGGCCTTCAGAGGGATTAGACCTACAATCTGAGACCCCACCACTGGGAGTTTGAGGTCCTGTCGTGGTGTGAGAAAGAATGAATGAATGAATGAATGAATGATCACAGTCACTTCAGATCATTCACATTACTATCTCTACCATCTACTGTCCTTTTATTATCCATCAAGTACTTTATGAATTACCTACGTCTGTTTTTATGCGTTTCACATGCCTGTTAGGATCTAGGCCCACCATGACTCTGACCAGAATACACGGTCAGAAGGTGGATGGACGGTGTTTCTGTATTCACACTCAGACTGTTTCATCTAGAATCCAGGAGTATGATGGTTTGCAGCAATATAATGCTAAATCTCATTCTAAATCTGCATGAGAACCTTATAAGGTTCTAAAATTTACAGAAGTGTTTTTCTGACTTTTACTTCAATATGTACTTAAATGCGATAGTATAAAATAAAATCAATATGAGATTATGTTTGCATGCAGCTCTCAAAAAACTAAAAAAGCAGTGGTTTCTAAATGTCGGTCTTCCCTTAGGTCAGGGGTGGGCAATCTTATCCGCAAAGGGCCGGTGTGCATGCAGGTTTTCGCTGCAACTCCCTAATTAGATTACTAATTAGAGGACTTATTGGCTGAAGAGTTCTCACACCTGGGTTTGAACAGTTGATTTACAGGTTATCCCAGGAAACTGCATACACACTGGCCCTTTGTGGATAAGATTGGCCACCCCTGCCTTAGGGGATGCTTTATTGCTAGTGATGGCCAAATGAAGCTTCATGAACCATTTGCTGTATTTTTCCACCCCACTAGATGGTGCTCTTGGTTAACTTTGGGGTATGCTTTGAGCCCCAAATAGTGGGGTCAGAAAGTACAGCAAATATTTCATAAAGCTTCATTTGACTATCATTACTTACTGCTTTTGAGTCACTGCTAAAAATCATTATATAGTTTCATATAAGTTCGTATAGTTTCACAGTAATATCACATCCTCACTAGAGGTGCCACCTACTGCTTTTGTTTGTGTATAGGGTCATCAAAGCATAGGTTTGCATGGCAATTATTGTAGTCTGTAGAATAGAAGAACGGTGTATTGTAATTGGACAATTGCAATTGAAATTGATTCATTTTTGCCGTTTTGGTTATGGATTTAGTCCTCTTACCTTAGCGTCCCTGCAGACCTCTTCGAAGACTGCGTGGACGGGGGTCACCTCAAAGTCCAGGATGTTGGTGGACACCTGTGCCAAGTTGGCCTCTTCGAGGTACCAGCCCATGCCCTGGACCTTCTTCAGGAGGCCTGGCTGCAGGACACACCCAGGCCATTCACCATTCAGTAGGGTAATGCCTTGATGAACTTACGTCATTATTCACTTGATTGCTAAAGCTTTAAACATATAATATTTAGATGAGAAAGAATAACATGATACAGGAATACAAAGATGCAGCGATGATATTGGAAGAACCTGGATCATGGTGTACAACGTTTCAAGGAACTGATTTAATACTAACCCCACCCCCTACCCAAGTGGAAGCACATCATGCTCCTTTGCTTAGATAGATCCAACTCATTCTGTCAGGATTAGTAGCAAAAAATCTGCAATTTTTAGGTTTTTCCCATTAAGCATTGACTTTTCCCAGCAAAAGCTAAAAAAAAATGACGCCGTCATTCAAAACCTGGCTATTTTTTAATAGACTTAATGCGCACAGGTCTGGCAGGAGGTACGTGTGAGAGCAGAAATGGCCGCTGGCCACCCACCTGACCCGCACCGCGGCCCTGCTCCCGGATGTCCAGGGCAATGCGATGGGCCTGCTCCTTGGTGCTCAGGAGGTTCACGTTGTAGGCGATGAGAAACTTGCGAGCACCCGTCACTGTGGCCCCCCAGGAGGGGACGAAAGCAGCGGGGCCGTAGTCAGGGGTCCACTCTGTCTTTTTCAGCTGAGACAAGATTAATACTCAGACAGTGAAATAATACTTAAGGAAATGATACTTAAATGGGCCACATCCCCATTCCCTGTAGTAGATAAGTAATTGGATGCTCTCCTGGATGGACGGATGGACGGACGGACGGATGGATGGGGCAACAAGAAGATATTTAGTGACCAGTTAAATCCTAGGTTGTGTCTTGGTTCTTCTGTATCTTTAAAGTACAACCTGAATTCCTTAGAGAAGATGTTCTTAGTGATGGCCAAATGAATCTTCTTGGCCCATTTGCTGTATTTTCCGACCCCACTAGAAGGTGCTCTCTGTTCAAAAAAGGGCTCAAAGCATGCCTTAAAGCAATCCAAGGGCATCATCTAGTGGGGTCAAAAAAATACATTGAATAGTTCATGAAGATTCATTTGGCCATCATTAGATGTTAGACTTGATAAAAAAGGCCTAGCTTGGAATTATCCATGGCAATGACATTAATGTGTTTGCCTGACTGAATGCATCAGGATGTGGTGAATGAGGACAGGTTAAACGCTGGGCCTCACCTTCTCGGGCAGCGCCTCATATTCTCCCGCACGGATCGTGGGTAGAGACCTCCGATTCTCCTCACGAGCAGCCTCTCCGTAAAGGTACACTGCCAGGGGGCATCACAAGCTGTCAGCTTGGGTGTCGGGGAACATCTCATGAGGTTGATGAACCACCTAGTCTCCTTCAATGGGGCAGGAGTCTCAGGGCTCACCAGGAATCTGTAGCATATCAGCGAGTCGCCCACCCAAGGCATTGGCACAGTCCACGCACTCAGTCATGGTCACATTCTGCACGGGGATGAAGGGGCACACGTCCATAGCCCCCATCCTGGGATGTTCCCCTGAAACATAGCCATAGGATTTGGGATCTGAACCTCCCTGAAGACAAGCAAAGATGGTCTACTTTAGTTAGAGTGCTTTCATTTAGCTGATGTCAACTGCTAGTGGAGCTGTGACCTCCTTATGCAGGAGCATGCCAGATGACACAGGAATAGTGTCCTAACTTTTAAGTCATGTGACAGCGGCCTCGTGTGACTGCCAGATCGTGTGACTCTGTGTTTTACACGGACCACTAGTTTTGCAGCATCAGCCGAATGTGACAAGAGAACCCAGGAGACGTACCTAAACAGAGACTGCGCACTGCAGATTAATTGCTACAGTTTAAGCAAGACTAATTTAATGACAGGACAACAGTGAATACGCTCAACTCTTAAGGTATAATGTGCAAATGCAGGGAACTAATAACTTTAAAGCTGAACATTGAGGCATGGGTCATTACAGTAACTCTGTATACAGTAAATGGATTATTATAATGTGCTAGTTGGGCATGAACAGTAACTCCCTGCTGGAAGATCCTGAAGTAGACTGAGTAACTCTAGATCAATATTTCCCACCTGGGAGGCATTAATGAAAATGCCCCTTTATTGTAAAGCCACCCCTGGCCACTGCATATTTTTTACATTTATTTAGCACAGTGTCCTAACCCACACACTGACCCCCACAATCTCAATCCCCCATCTGTCACTTTTGACCCTTGTTAACTGTCCTCAGGGACACTGGATTAAAATCTCATGTCGCAATAGCAGCTGACCAAAGAGAGAAGGTCACATGACGGATTGTCTGCAGCTACTGCTCACCCGAGTGCTTGGCCATGTCAATGCGCTCGAAGGCCACACGTGCTGCATTCAGAGCCCCCTCCACCACGGCCTGTGGCGAGCCCACAAAGGTATACACCGTGCGGTTGGTTGAGGAGCCCGGGTCCACATCCAGCAGGCTGCAGCCATCTGTGCCGGAGATGGCGTCCGCGATGGCGTCAATCACCTGCACGCGACAGCACACTTAGAGCGGCCTACACATGCCAGCGCAATGACAGACTAGCACCTGTGATGTCTTCCTTAACACTTCACTTAAAAAAGTCAATGGCAAATCACAAGGAGGCTGTACTTTGCACAAACAGCATTGTCATGTGTGAACATCCAGCCTTTTCACCAGAAAGCATCCTTGACACCTGCATAATATGAATCATGCAACTTGTATTTCAAATTGTCCATCATGTGATGCCAGATCTCTCACGAGATAAGACCTTCAATGCACAGTTGCACATAACCATACGTCATACTCACACATTGCTACCCATGGACTGTTTTATTTCTGTACTTCTGCCCAACTTCCTGCAGTCAAATCACCCCGCCCACCCAGGCCTGCTTCCTACCTCCTTGTTTCTGCCCTCAGAAAAGTTGGGCACACACTCCACCAGCTTTGCCATGGACAGTCCCAGGACTCAGAATGACTCAAGAACTAACGGCAAGTCCAGTAAGCGCAGACTGCCCTCTGGACCCCTTAAACTCCCACCACATCACTGTAGGCACAGCACCTTTAAAGAGGTGATCCCGCCCCTGAAACACGCCTGAGGAATCATTAACCTGTTCCATTCCCCGTACATAGGTCACCTGGCAATGAGTCTCCAGTCTGTTCAGTTACAGTAAACACAAAATAGCTTGAGTAGAGAAACAAGGACCCCTGATCCAGTGCTCTGGATGGGGACCTTTGAAATGCATTAACAAAGACATTAACAGGGCATTAATAAGACAAAGAGGACAGCCAGTCGCCAAGACTAGCATGCACAGGTTTATTCAGAGTTCTCAGAGGACCGGAGCTCAGTGCTTTGACCCAAACAAGAATGTTGTCCAGCAGGGTTAAGCGAACTGTGCATTCAGCACTGAAAAAAATAACCTGGCATATTCTCAGGCACTCAGTTGTATTCGAGAGGTTCCAGACTGTGGCTGTGCTCCACGTTTGCCCCCATCCACCCCCCTCGGCATCGCTCAGCTGTTGAATAACATGACTTCAGGACTCAGATCCTTTCTCGCCTGGTCAAAAAAAAACTCTGTATTGATTAACAAAATCTACCATTACATTAACCGGACAATCTTTGCCCCTCAGAAATCCACCTTGCATTTTTCTAGGCAACATCAGCTTTTGTCTTTGTGTATGCAGAAGGTGCCGTTATTGTGTACCTTTGTAGATCACCCTACATTTGTTTGACAAGTTCTTCTGCTTCCTGTTCTCCTACTTCTACGACTACAAAAAAACATTCGTTTTACTCCAGGGACACATGCAAAAGATACAAAAATGTATCCCATTTACTGTGCGTCAAGAACTAAAAGAAACCTTTGTTCAGAACCCCTACATGACATATAGCATTCTGCTAACAACCGAAGAAACGAATGAGGGCAGGCACTAAAGCGCAGATAACGAGTGCTACATGAGGAGCAGGCGCAGACCAAAACAATTAACCGAACATTAGGGCTCAGAACAAGACATAGGTGCGGGTTATTCACAAATACTTAAGGGTTCAAACACTAGAACAGGGGTGGCCAATCTTCAAACCCAGGTGTGAGGACTCTTCAGCCAGTCAGTCTTCTAATTAGTAATCTAATTAGGGAGTTGCATCGAAAACCCGCAAACACACCGGCCCTTTGCGGATGACATTGGCCACCCCTGCACTAGAAGATACCAGGAAAATTAGACTTACAAAATTATAGCACAAGCAGGAATAAACAAAGCTATAAAACAAAGAAACCATAACACAAAAGCATAACAAACCCAGGATGTACAAAGAAACATAAATGTCAAATTAAAAACAGAGCTAAAGCTGGCCTATGGCTGGTCTCAAACCCACAACAAAAGCAAGCCTAAATAACACAGCCAGCCACTCCACTCACTGAGCCATGCAGCAGCCTAGGGAACAGGAAACAGTAGGAGCTATGGACGTGGGATGGCCAGTGACACCTGCTGGCCAATCGGGGAACAGACATAGGACAGGGACTGATCCTGACAGGTATAGGTGACATGAGCAGCAATCCAGGGCAGCACCCGCACAAAAAAAAGCAAAACGAAAAAAGGAATGGTGACATTTGCATGATCGGGTTTGCATCGCTCATATACACGTCACATCAATGGTATCAAAATGTGAGTCAATTAACCTTGTCGTGATGGGTGCCCTGATTCTACAGTAGATTGTGAGCTAAGCAGCTCCCACTCAGAAGTTTCAGATGGGGAGGGGGGTGGGGCTGAGCTGACCTCAGGTCGCCCCACTGGAAGCCTGAGGTACGGGGAGCAGGGGAATCTACCAAATAGACCACAATTCACTCGTAGTACTGTGGGCATACAGTTTAACACACATACTATTTCGTTGCATTTTTCTGGTTTATGTGAAATCCTTCAGAATAAAATGAAGCCAGTCTGCACACCCCCAAGGTGAAGTGCTTTAGTGTCGACTCTTGGCTGACAGTGGTGGAGGATGGGTGACGTACTGAAGCTCGAGTGGAAAATTAACACAAATGGATAAGAAAAGGTCTGAGCCATCGGGCGCCCAGTTTAGAACGAGGGGGGAAGAGGAGGAGGAGGAACATGCAAACGATTTAATAAAACAGTCAAGTATAACACTGCTTTGTTTTTCAGCCAATCGGGAAAGAGTGCAATTACTTTATTCTCTTTATTTTAGCTTATTCTAATTGTTTATACTTTATTTATTAAATATATTGTTATATATAGTACAATTTGTTTCTATTTGTCTTTGTTACTTTTTGATATTTACTGATCTTGTTCAGTGTATTTTTTATATTTATATAGTTTAAAATTTTATCATGACAT
>JAODKE010000037.1:7152934-7163775 GCA_026779605.1 Mormyrus hasselquistii
GTGGTGTTTGGATGTCGGGGGCGGGTAGGGTGACGAAAAAGAGTAAAATGACGTTTGGCGGGGGAGGTGAAGACGAGAACGGCGGGGGGGGGGGGGGGGGTGGGGGGGGGGGGGGGGAGAGAGAATGAGGAAATAATCAACCCCTAGGAGTATGCAGGAAAGCAACCTCATCGGGCATCTTCAAAAAGGGTTAGAAACATGAATAAAACAGGAAGAAACAAAAACAGAACAAAGACTGCCACACGAAGAGCTTACAAATGACTGAATCCTGCCCATAACCAACTTGAATTGACAAAACGCAAAACAAATAAAAGCCAAGTGACAAATTACTCCATAAATATTGCACCCACTTCAGGCTGCATATAATCAAAACAGAACTTCAAAATGACCCCGCTCTTTAATGTATACAGGGGGGAAAAGCTTTCACAAGAATGGTGGAATTGACAGGGAGATGCTAATGGACACATCGTCCGCTGCAGGTCAAGGCAGTCCGTTTTATTGCATTGCATTTTAGAGGAACTAAATTTAATGTATTTCAATGAGGAGAAAGGTTTGGCTCGTTAAATTCAAGCAAATGTTAAATTTCTATTAAAAATAAAAATCCACATTTTGTTATGTGGCAGAGTGCTTAGGGGTCTGAAGAAAAGAAAAACTGAGAGTCCCACAGAACGACCTGCTACAGTAATGCAAGCAGGCATAACATTTTATTGAGGAGGCAGAAAGTGCTTGGAGGGAGGCAAAGGGGTTGGTGATCAGTAGTATTAGAAGGACGCTTCACCGTTACCCCGAACTCTACACATCCGTTCATGGCAGGGGCCCATCCCGCCGCCTGGGTGTGGAAGGGTGCGTGTGGAGTCCAGCAGCCGCTCCCTCAAAGGGGCTGCAGAACGGTCCTCCCGGCCTCGACGACCGCCCCGCTCTTCTCCAGCTCTGACAGCTCCTCGAACACGTCCCTGTGAGACAAGGCATGATGAAGACTCGGTGCATGCGAGCGCAGCCATTTACCACCACACGTTCATTCAGCCCTGCTAGCACACCGAGGGAGGGTCTGAAGACTACGCACTTGTGCATGTAGAAAAAGATGTAGCCGCTCCTGTCCCTGTCTCTCTGTACCACGGCCTCCTGCGTGCGTGACACGTCAAGGTCGTTGTACGTCAGCCACGACTGCTTCTTTATGTCGTAGACGTCGCTGATGTAATGTCCTGCGTGGGGAAGCAGAACACTGTGACCCGGTGGATTATGGTACTCCAGATGCAGGCGGTATCTCCATTTAATAATTAAAAGTCACAGAAGGTTTTTGAAAAGGTCTAACCAGATGACGAGCTGCTGCCGATGTGACTGACCACACTGATGAGTCTGAATGAGTTGGCCAGCTCTCCATTCTGGGGAAGGTGGCAAAGACGATTTAAGCATTTTCAGGCATGAAGGGCATAAAAGCCACCAGACAACAGACAAACAAACAAAACATCAGGGTAACGTCAAGGCTAACATCCTGACCTCGGCATTTCTCTTCAAGTCTTCCGCCTCAGCTTCACTGTACTCCATATCAAAGACATCCTCGTTCCCAGAGTCCTCGTCGGAGCACAAGAGCTCAGGCAGAGAGTTGTTGAACTCTGAGAACGTCAGAAGAACACAAGCAAAACAGGAAGCCCCACCTCGTTAATAACTGTTTACTATCAGGACTTTATTACAGATAGTGAACTTAGATGTTATTACAAGAAAACAACAGCTAGCAAACTTTAACATACAGCTTAATGTGAGTGATGTTACTCATATTGGTTGCCCTTACAAAACAAAAAATTTTAATCCATAAGATTTCAGATGCTCTAGCCATCCAGCTGAATAAACTGCAGCATTAAATGTTTATATAACAACCAAATAACTTTTGCTTCATACATTTGCCGCTTTCGTTTGACAATGTTTGCTTTCATGTTATTCCTTCTTAGCAATAGGGTATTCACTGGCGGGCAATAAAATAGGTGATAATGTTCCAGGATTATTATTGGTAATGACTTTAAACATTTGAGCCCTCGTGGGATATTCCGGTATAACGACTTGCCACCCTTTGGGCTTGATAATAATTCTAGCCCGAGTGTCTAGTGATTGCCTGGGAATGGAGAGAGGAGAGAAAAAAAAACTGCAACATAAACGCACTTTGGGATTGACAAAGATATGTGAACACAGCTGAAAAATTATAAGGACGTTGTTTATGAGTTTTATCTATTTTATTTTGGGAAACCGGCAATCATACCAGGCAGCACTGCTTAAAACTATTGGTGGCTGGCTAGCGTTTGACCACATAAAACAGGGGTGGCCAATCTTATCCGCAAAGGGCAGGTGTATACGCGGATTTTTGCTGCAACTCCCTAATTAGATGACTACTCAGAGGACTGATTGGCTGAAGAATCCTCACACCTGGGATTGAACAGCTGACCTAAAGGTTATCCCAAAAACCTGCAAGCACACCGGCCCTTCGCAGATAAGATTGGCTACTGCTGACATAAAATATCAGCGTTTTTAAGGCCTGCATCAGAGACAGATCTTTAAATCAGTCAGAATTTCTAATGCAGCTAAAATGACATTTCTCCACTAGCCAGGCAATGTGCGACCCACTGAAACCCCAAGTCACAACAGCACCTCCCCAGGTGCGCACATGGCCGGCCGCCGCCAAATCCTACCTTGCAGGCTGAGCTCCGTGGCTCTCTTCAGATCATCATCCTCCTTCATTTCGCGAGCCTCCTGCAGGGGACACGGGACATGAGGACGCTTGCTCCAGTGGGACGAGGCGTGGGGTGGGGGGCAGCACAGAGGGGGGCTGACTTACATGCTCCTGCAGACTCTGGGCCAGCGCTTGCTGCAGCTCCTGTTCTTCCCGCTCCTGGTCGAGACTGTACTGCTGTGCCCAGTCCAGCTCGCCCTGTAGCCCGTCCGGAGTCTGGTTCTCCTTGTTCTCGTCCAGGTCCTTCGTCAGATCCAGAGACTCCAAAACATCTGCTCAGCCATGCACACATACACAGACACACACTTTAATATGAACTCATTAATGTGTACCCCCATATAAAGACTGACCTCTCAAATCTTATTAATATTACAACTGGTCAGCTCGATTGGTTAGCGATCACTGTTGGCCCCTATTGGGCCCTTGAGCAAGGTCCTTAACCCTAATTGCTCCAGAGACACTTACTGTATGTATGTGGCTTTGGATAAATCTACTAAAATTTAAAAACATGCATGCAAGTAATGACAATGTTATTTAGCAGGAAAGTAAGCAAATCAAGAGGCTTGCCAATAAACAATCAATAGATTTTACCTTCCGTTTCCTCTCAAAAACACCATCCCCAAGCCCATGTATGTATAACCGCATACAGAAACCAAGCTGTACCATGAAAAGACACTAATGTGCTAATTTCTGCCAGCACATCCAAGAGAATCTTTGTTTTATGGCAGACTTAGTGTAAATATACATTACCAACTCATTTCATTCAGCTGTTCTATAATAATTTCCAACCTGCTTAGAAAGTTTCAAGTAAAATCGGAACTGCATCAAAACATGTGTGATACTACTGATAATGAATAAATTAGAATGAGCCCTTTTTTCCTCTTCACACAATCCATGTATATTGATGCAGAACACCGATATCTCCGTGCATTTCGACCAATCAGATGGCAGTGACGCAGCCAGCTCCGTTTCGTTACGTTTTCGGCCCTTTTAGTAAGCAGGGCTACGTCAGGCTGGCTATAGGTCGGGTATAGCGCGCATAATTTACAAGACCATCTCTTTGCAGTTTGGCCTGGGTATAACTTCTTGGTGGCACTTGAAAATCTGCATTAGTAAGGGAGACGTGCTGTTCCAGAGGTGTACATATGAAGCAGGGGTGGGCAGTCTTATCCGCAAAGGGCCGGTGTGTATGCAGGTTTTTGGGATAACCTTAGGTCAGCTGTTCAAACCCAGATGTGAGGACTGTTCAGCCAATCAGTCCTCCAATTAGTGACCTAATTAGGGACTTGCAGTGAAAACCCGCATACACACCGGCCCTTTGCGGATAAGATTGCACCCCCCCGATATAAAGCAATCAATCCGGCCCTGGGCTGCCACCCTGGTACCTGCTGATGGCTTGTCTGCTTCGAGGGGATCTGGGCGATGGCTTAGGTCTTGGCCGTCGGCGTCCCCAAAGCCCGTGTCCGGGCTGCTGCTGGGCTCGTCGTCCGGAGGCCCGGAAAGCGCGGCGTCCTGCCGGCTCATCTCCAGCACCGCCGCCAGCATCTCGTCGTCGTTGATGGCGTTGTAGTCCAGAGGATCAGGCTGTGTGGCCCGTGGAACCTGCCAGAGCAGGGAGGAAGCAGGATGAGGACCTCGTGGGTCCGGCACACGCTTAAAACGACCCGGCAGCGCTGAGATGAGCCAAACCAGACCGCCGAGCAAAGCTAATCGCAGACGGCGGCGCACTGCTGGGCCGGCCCATGCCACAACAGCCCCCTCACCTTCTCAGCCCGCTCCTCGTCAGCGAGAGTGTCACTCAGCCTACGTCGCCGGCACACGGTCTTTCGGGTCAGTTCCTCCTCGCTGTCGGAGTCTAAAAGGAGGCTGCTGCAAGTGCTGGACTTCACTGGGCCTTTTCTGCTGGTGACAGATTCCCTACAGTTAAAATCACCAGGAGGAGGCAGCAGCACTGAACTAGGAGTGGGAAAGGTGTCACGGCCTAGAGGAAAATGGGGCAAATCCAAAACAAATGGCCAGCTCACCGCAGTGACACGGAAGGGGAGTTCACAGACTGAGAGGACTTGAGTGTTCGAGACCTGAGAAAACACAGAGGGCATTTCCATTCAAAGCCAGCACGGAGGCAGGTCGCGAAAGGAGATGGACGGTTGATAAGGGGCGCCGTAGGACGTACATGGCTGTGTGCGCACTCCAGCCCAGGCCGAGGGGAGGCCGTGTGGCATCTGTGCAGTGGGACAGCAGGGTGAGGTATCGGGGTATCAAGACCTGCTGGCCAAGCTTACTGTTGAGGGACAGCTGTGCGTTGTAACTGTACCGCTTCAGGTGAAGAATCAGTACCCTGGACAAGAGAGAGGCGCAGCTCAGGTGGCGCTGCGGGCGGGCTGACGACGCAGCAGCGCTGCGCTCAGGGGCAAATCGGCGGCCACCGCAGCGACAAACCTGGGCAGTTTGCTGAACTTATGAGTGACAGTGGCTGATTTTCCAGAGCACTTCTCGCACGAGTACTCGATTTCCTCCATCTGGAGAAAAAAAGAAAAAAAAAAAAAAAAAAAAAAACACACATGTAAGCGGCCCATCTGTGTTTGAATGTGCCGCGAGCCTCTGACCGAGGGCCCAGAACCACATGGGCGCGCACCCTGAAGAAGAGATCCAGGGAGTCCTGCATGGAGCGCAGAGGCATGGTCTTCTTCCTCCGGGGCAGGTCGATAGAGAGGTCGTTGAACTGCTCCCTCTTGGTGACAACCTCCCCACACCTGAAATCAGGTGCTACAGTTAATCAAACGGGCATTAACAGCGGTTACAATTCCTGGCTGCCAGGGAACTGGCAAAACATGACAGGAAGGTTCCCCAAGCCTTACCCTTTACAGGTAATAGTGTGCTGCACTTCAAACTCCATGTTGGCACCCACTGGACAGGTGTAAACACGAGAGGCATGCACCTCCTCCCCAGGCCTCACCGCCTGGGGGTCCTCCCATGAGTGGGGCTCATTCTTCCAGCTCTTGTTCATTTTTTCCACATCCTCCTTCAGCTGATCCAAACACTGGCTCAGAAACTCGTGGGCATCCTAAAGGAAAGCTCCGTCAACCTCCAATAAAAACCTTTAAAATGTGCCGGCGGAACATCAGACGCCGTCCGTGCCCAGAGGAAGACCCAACAAAACGCCAAAGGCAGCTTACGTTCTGTGTGTACCCAGAGAAGCGCTCTGCCGTGGAGGAGATGGAGCTCTTGACCCTCCTCAGTAGGTCTTTCTTTAGCTCTGGGCTGCAGATGTCCTTCTTGGCCAGAAGGTGTGCAAATCGCCTTCAAAAAAGGAGGGACAGCAGAAAACCGACATGCAGCTACACATCTCCAAAAAGGAAGAAGGCAGAGGTTAGCCGGAGATCACAATACCTGAGTAATGCATTTGCTGGGACCTTCTTCCAAGGGATGCCCTGCTTGAGCAGGTCATTCGAAAAGGACGGCAGGCTGAAGAGGGACTGGAGAATAGCATTCATGTAGCAGGTGTTGCCCAGGTTGGAGAATCTGTTCCAAAAATCATCCGTCAGTGCTCAAATGGGCTAATTACAGACTAACAAAGCCGGGAGGAAATCTCCTTTCTCACCCCTGTAGTGGGGCCTGTGCTGGAGTCAGGAAAGTGGGTTTTGGTTTGTTCCATCCAGTGTAGTCCACAGTGGGGCGCACTTTCTTAAAGGGGGTTGAGTGACTGGGGAACGGCAGGCTCCTCTTAGAGGAGGGAGACTGGCTAGCACTGGCTGACCTTTTAAAAAATAAAGACATAGCAGTTAAAGGTTGAGGCTTTAACTGCTATGCGTCCCCTGTAGCAAAACACGCTAGGGAAGCACCATTCTCCGCACTGACTATCACAGTTACAGTTCCCTGAGGCAAGCACATGCTAAATTACCTGTCCAGGTAAGAGTGGCTCTGTGAATATTCCTTTGTCACCGAGCGGCTGCTGTAAAAGGACGAAGGCTGAAGCGGTGCTGGACCTGGTGAAAGAAAGTTCAAAGGCAGCTTCTGAATATACTATGTAACAACAATGGTGCTTCCATTGCCATTTGTACCAGCATGTTTACAAGTATATTGGAATTTTTTAGTCTTCCATATCCCGTCTTTTTTGAGGCACACAGGTGAGAGCAAAGCTTGGGGCAGGGTGAGGTGTTTATTCGGCATCCCTGTCTTCAGGGTTGAGACCAACAATGATACGATCACCCTGCCAGCCATGGGAGGTGACCTTCTGGGCACTGACCCACAAAGCCATGCGACACCTCCTATAGATGTCATTTCCAGGTGATGTTTTATGTGAACTGCCTGCAGTTAGACTCCTCTACTTTTCCATTGGTGGGGGGGGGGCAGGCAACAGACACCAACCTGAGCTCCTGTTCTCTTCAGACTGCTTCAGCTTCTCTTTGCAGCTGAGGAGGAACTTTCGGGAGGGATCTGAGGTGCTCCTGTTATTGCTAACAAACAAACAAGCACGTCTTACACACAACTACCAACACCCATCTGCACAGACATACAACAACTGCTAATTGCACTTTCAGGGAAATCTCACCGGCTTATACATGAGAGAGTTTTGGCTATATAATTGCTACGATGTTGTAATTACATTTAATCGCATGCTCAAGTTTCAAACATGGCGTGGAGGAAATGTGTTATAGATACTATGACATCACATCGATAAAATTAAAGGCTGGATACTACCCACCTAGAGGAGTCATTCTCCTTGGGGTAGTCCTCGTTCATGTCGCCCTCAGGTGTCATCAACCTTTTCCTCTTCTCGCTCCTGTGAAGCGTGACGGACATTTAAAAGCCGCCCTTATGGTTTTCTGGAAAAGCCCCCGCATGCGCCCGGCGATCCTGGGGGCGAAGCGTGCCTACCTGTTCTCTGAAAGGCCACTCCGGATGGGTGCAGCTGCCGCGCGGCTGGGGCTGCTCAGAGGCTTGCGAGGGGTAGCCTCGTCCCGATTCTCCAGGCTTGCTCGTCTCGGTGTGGTCTGATTATTAAAATGCAGGGTATATGCACTTGTCTTGGCCTGATAACTTATAATATATACTACTATATAAACTTGTATAAAACTTAAAATGTGTTTAAAAGAAAAAAGATATACATATGTTTTTTTTTTCTTTTTTTAAACCATTAAAAAACTTTTTGGGGCGATGGTGGCGCAAGAGGTACTGCAATCACTCTGCAACTGGAGGATTGCATGTTTGAGCCCTGGTTCCTCCTGACCCCATCAAAGTGTCCTTCAGCAAGACACCGAACCCTAAATTGCTCCCGGTGTGCAGGTTGGAACCTTGCACGGTAGCCTCTGCCACCGGTGTATGAATGTGTGGTATGGATAGGTGAATGTGAGGCAAGAACTGTAAAGCGCTTTGAGTACTTGCAGGAGTAGAAAAGCGCTATTTAAATGCAGTCCATTTACCGCTTAAAACACACACACACACACACTCTCTCAAACCTGTACTCATATGTTTTTGGGGATTGTCCATTCATTTCTACAGGCAAAACCCTAACCCTAATCTCAACAATGACAGTCTTAACTCCTACCCAGCCCTAACCGGAACCATAAGTAACCAAAACAAACCAAAATACTTTTAGCATTTTTAGTTTTTGACTGCAGTCATAGATTTTTATCAAAATGGTTCCCACAACGTCAAAATAACAGGTTTATGACATTGTGGGGACATTTGGTTCCCACAATGTAATGGATACCTGGACCACACACACAAACACAAACACATCCATACACAGTCCTCAGAACAAATAGCGTTTCACTCCCTTGAGATTCATATGGTTTCAGTTAGAGGCACTTTATACCTGTCTGTCCATGGATGGTAAGTGTTGGCTGGAGTCATTCTTAATTGACCGGTTTCCCAGAACACTACCGAAACTCACACTTGCCTGGGTTGTCTTTAGCACTGAAAGGAAAAGGGTCCCGAGTTACAGTCCAAATCAGCAACACTACATAAAGCAGTGCTTCCCAACCTTTTTTGGCCCGTCACCCCATTTTGACATCACAAATTTCTGGTGACCCCATAGACTTTTTTTTTTGATCATGTTTGTTATACCGTGTTGCAAATACTGAGTAGCCAGATTAGTGCACAGAGTCACATTTTATCGTCACCGATCACATACACAGTTAGGTGAGCTTGTCTTTACAAGGCTGAAGGTGATCGCTATCATTTTATTTTAACTCATTTATGTTTATTGATATTTATGAACGTGAAAGAATACAGTTGTTTAAGATTGTATGTAGAGTTGAGCGATATGGCCTAAAAATAAAATCTCCAATTTTTTCACAATAAATCCGATTTTCAATTTACCCCTCCCCTACTCAAAATCAAACTAGACGACAAATAAATGGTTCAAAACAAGTTAACTTTTTTTTTTTATATAGAGTTAAAGTGCAATCTGACAAGCCAAAAAATGATTGATGCATGTAAATGAGACCACGCCACTGTAAACACTCTTAGAAACTCGTAAAAACTTTTAGCATGTTAATGAATCCCGGCTTTTCCACAGTATGTATGGGCACCATGTCTTTTGCAGTATCCATCGCGACAGCGTTTGCTATCGCCTTCCACCGTGCCCCATTCTTATCATACGGCACACGGTTTGAAAACGTGCCAGGGACGGTTGCTTGCTTAACTCTGGATGTTGCGCTGGTGCTGCGGCTATTTTCATTTCTCTGGGAGCTGCACCTCTCCCACTCCGCTGTGCCTCTGCTTTAGCTGCTGGAATAAATTTGTCGTGCTGCTTCTTTTGGTTGCAACAGTTTTCAAACAGACTTTGCAACAGGGACTTGTTTGGTCTGTGTCCGACGGCATAAAACCAAACCAATTCCATATTACAGATGTAGCTACACCTTTCTTGGGCGCAAGTTCCAGCTTTTTCCCTGTTGCTGTCATGTTGTTCGTGACTCTGCTGCAGTGTTTGGGTGCGCGCGCTAATTTACCCGTGAAGAACGGTGCGTCGCATTACTTCTGCTTTTGGTGCTCACAATAATAAAATAAGTAATAAAATCGATTTTCATAAAAACACATCGTCCTGACCTGTAAATTCAAATTAATGGATAAAAATCAAAGTATCGCCCAACTCTAAATCGTATGTGGTGTTTCAATCATAATTTAAAAGAATAATAATTAGTTGAAAAAATATAGTTTATCAGTAATTTGTTTGATCACTTACTAGACATTTCAAGGGAGCTTACTTGAATTCCAGGTGACCCCACATAGGGTCACAAACCCAAGGTTGAAAAACACTGACAAAGTCTAAATTAACAATATTCAAATATCACAGACATTTAAAAAACCCGTAGATCTACCCCACAGACCTGAACATACTGGTAGATTTACTTTACTGAACTGAGCATACCTGTAGATTTACCCTGCTTTAGTTTCTCCAGGTACTCCTTTAGTTTCTGAGCCAACGCAACAGGGACTTTGTCGAAGGAGACAGCACTGGAGTCCTTTAGGTTAACCACGATTCGAATCTGACTCTGCATGGGACCCAACACCACACTCTTCACATTTTGGTTTAGCTACAACATGAACAGGAAAACGTTTTCTGTTAGCTGTCACGATCCCAAACAGATTAAGTGAAAGTTAATCTTTGTTTTGGATTTCTTGATTTATGCTTCAAGTCAAGTTGCAAATACGAAACCAGAGTGTATTTATTCAACTAGATGTATCAAGAGATACTCCATATTAAGGAAGATTGCAGAACCTCACCTGGAAGATTTTGGGGGCACCTCCACTGCTGAACTTCAAACAAAGGTTGACTTTGCTTTCCTTCTCGTGAATCTCGAAGCTGCCCTCTTTCCATTTCGTGGTTCCCTGCTCCAAGCTGTTGATGCGGATGCGAACGGCACCACCAGAGGGGAGTTTGGGCACTGTGCTGGCCATGGGTGGTTGTCACAATGAAATGTTTCCAGTCCTGGGAATGGCGACAAAACTGAATCTATTAAACGATGCAAGTGGCCAAGAAAAAAATAAGAACAAGCAACTGAGCACTGCAGTTACAGAATGAAGAGTACTACAGTTTCATTCATTCATTCATTTTCCAACCCACTTTATCCTATTGGGTCGCGGGGGGTCCGGAGCCTATCCCGGAAGCAATGGG
>JAODKE010000037.1:7170378-7180576 GCA_026779605.1 Mormyrus hasselquistii
CCCCCAATTTGGAACTGGGTTACCTTGCTTTCTCAATTGCAAGGTGCTTTAAAAGTATCTGCTAAATAAATAAAATGTCAATACATGATTGGTTTTGATGTAATAGGTCGATATTTTCTAGTTTCATCATTTTGTAGTCAATTGAAACCTGCCGTGTCAAGATAGACCCTAGTCAGCAGAACCTCTCGGATGCCTCTTTCACTCCCATGCTTGTCCCTTGACGTTTGGGATCGGAGCTCCGCTTCATGCCAGCACGGGCCGATGGGGACCCCCTTCCTTCTGCCTTCCCATGCACCTACTGAAAGCTGAGCTGGGAAGCTGAGCCACTGTTGTGGATTATTAATGATCGGAAATCTGAGGAGGGGAAGACTCCCCAAAGGAAAATGAATTAACAAGACCACCCTGACCCACAGAGGCGTCTGTACCCCTCCTAAACAGTCTGTGTTATGCTGTCTGTAGTTGGAAAGCGAACCCAGGATCCCAGCCCTGCTGGGAATGGGGCCGATCTGATGGCTCTATGTAAGGAGAGCAACGCTTTAACTTCCCTTTCCTCTGCTCCTTTGCTCTTTCTCTCGCTCTCTTACTCTTTCTCTCCCCTCGTTTCTTGCTCTTTTGAATACTGCCCCAGCAGGCGAACTGGAGGGATTAATGTTTCATGGCATCGGCTTAGTAACCCGAGACTGGGAGGTCGGAACGTGCACAGGGTTGTCGACGGAGGTTCCGACTGGACCAGAACCGCAGGAGGAAAAGCGTCAAGCCGGCACTCTGACTACACAGACCTGTGTCCTCTGTAAATGTCTATATTGTTATTTTACTATTTGGCTATATTGTTAGATAAGCCTTCATTGTCTAATACAGAACTCTGCAAACTCCCCCTTGTTAATGCAGCCTTCTGTCCTGGCTGTTAATACTTGGTAAACATTAAGCCGAGTCTCTGGTTTAAAATCTAAAGCATAGATGTCAATTCCATATCTCACACGGCAAGCTTATTTACACCGTTACATCAGTTTAAGTATGGCTGTGCGAAAACTCTCTAAAAAGTCTGCATTCGTACAGAGTACAGTGCGAACAGCATTATTTTAATCTAAAGGCATTTTTATCCTCAGGATTCAGTTGAAGATGGATGATAACTAATCCCGATCTCAAAGGATTTTTATGGACGGGGGTCCCTGCAAGGTATGCAAAGGGTGAGAATGGAAAGCGAACAATATGGGGGTAAGAGTCAAGAATCACACAAGGACGTGAGGGGGGGTGGAGAGAGAGAGAGAGAGATGAGGAGGCCGGCCGCGTGAGAGTAAAGTCGCTGAGGATCGGTTTTCTCAGAGCTCCAGCAGCCTGTCGGACTGAGCCCAGCGGGGAGGGGGCTCTCAGCCTGTGCTGCACACTGGGCCGCCTCTCCTGCGCCACTCCCGGACTCTACAGCTCCACGGCAGCACGGACGTGAGGGATGCACTTCCATCTGGTGAGTGTCTCCAGCCCCCCCTCCACCCTGAGATTTCTCAGTGTCCTGTCACATTTGTGGTGCGCTCAGGTCTCAGTCCCCATCCTGTCTCTACGAGTCGCGGTTGTGCATCGCAGCGCAGGTGAGTGTGACAGCGGTAAGTGTGACAAGCTATAACCAGCATCGGTTTGTTAGACTTATATCCAGCGGAAAGAAGGACCACAGAATGCAAGAGGAACTTTCAAAGTAGTGCGCGGTGTTGCATGAGGTCGCTTGACAAGCTTTTTATTTTTTTCATTATTCGAATGGTTAAGGAGGTTGCTTGATCACATTCTTGATTAGCCTGTAGGTGTCGGACAGTTAATGGTTGCCTTGTTTGTATTTTCTCACTCGTCTCGTCATGCTGCTTGTTTGGCATAAGCCAAACATGGATTTTAAATAAGTTTGTGAATCGCTGTATGAAAACAGGCGAAGAACCTTAATGATACAACCAATCCATACATCCACCAATCTTCCTGCTGCTTATCTAACACAGACAGGGAAAGTATTTAGCTTTTTTATCATGGAAGATAAACTGTTTCTCTTTCGTGGAACTCAGGACACCTGTATTAAGGGCACCAGATGCCTCTTGTCTTGCTGATGCTACGTATGTTTATAAAGCGGCCCATTTTAGCTTTACAGCAATGAGGCTTTTGTGAATAAACATCCTTACTAGGCTCCGTGTGCTGTTTTCCTGGCAGAGGGACTGACTCCCTCTTTTTCAGACATGATGTCAGCTGACAGCAGGATTTGCCTCCACACAAAGGGTCAGAGCACATGGCTCCAAGTCCCAGGAAAAGCTCCTTGTGAAAAGGCCTTTATGGAGAGAGTGTCTGTATCTGCTGGGGACAGGATTGCTTCTTTTTTATACTTGTCTGGTTGTGTAGTTAAGGCAGGGATGTTTAGAGATAGACTTTTGCAAGGATGTGAGCAAAAAATAAAAAACAGCTGGCCCGTGTTCAGAAATGGAAATCATTTGCTGCATGTTTTATGGTATTTTCGATTTTTTTCAATTTAGCAGATTGCATGTGTGTAAATTTCTTTTGAAAAGGGTTGCAGTATACCTTGAAGCATGTCTTGTTAAAGAGGGGCATGAAAGATTCACTGAGGAATTATCAATTTCTTGCTTTCTAATTAGCTGTTACAAGGACTAGAAAACACAAGCATAAAGATGGAGAAGAGATGAAGCGGAGAGAGTGATGCAGCCATTAAGGCCAGGCCTCCTCCTAAAGCGCGCCGGTTCTGAGACAGGGGACGAACTGGTCACCGCCAACAGGAGGAAAAGAGCTCGTCTGCCATTCCTTTTTTTAGCCCATTCTTCAGTTTCCGAGAACTCTGGCCGATGAGAATCGGGAGGGAGACGATCCAGATCCAATAAGCTTGAAAGCAGGAAAAGCACGGCCTTGTCCACACGTCAGCGGCCATGAGCCAGCGGTCAGAGAGCACAGAGATAATGACTCGTGATTTGTTTAGGCGGCGTTCAGGCAGCCAGGCACAGCCTGTTTAGATTAGATCAGGCGGGCGGGAGTAAGGCTGCGCTGGCCACCGCCCAAACACACACCGGGTCACCACAACCCTGCCTTTAGTCGTCAGTGGACGGCACTCACATAGCTGTCCATCAAAGTGGGCAAAATCCCTTTGCAGCAGGATAAACATTATAAATATATATATGGGGAAAGTTATATGTGAGGAACAATTGAAGACTTCACACCAGAAAAGTCTCATAGACCATATGATACAAGAATGGACAGTTTTCCCTCAGGCTAAGAATATCATTCCTTCCATCCTTCTGTCCATCCTCAAACTGCTTATCCTGGCCAGGGTTGCAGGGAGACCTGGAATCTATCCCAAGTAGCACAGGGCACAAAGTTGGGGTAGAAGTCTGGATGGGAATAGGCCAGTTTTGTGGATTTTTGATGCTAATGTGACACTAGCGCTTGTTTGGAGTTTGTTTACATTTACCTTAACAGTGCTGTTATTATTTTGTCTATAGCAAATGCCAGAAGCGTGACCAAACAACAAATGGCCTCAACTCAAAGCGGCGTGCGTAAGTTTGTTTGCCGGCGATCCATCAAATTACATTGTTTGGCTATTTATAGAGCAGCTCATACAGATCATTCTGAAAATAATAATGGGAAAAGATGAGGTCATAATAGTGTTTTCACACCGATTTGTCAGGTATCCAGGGAGATGACAATCTGCAGTCTATGATTGTGGGGACAGTCATGAGGAAGATCAAGTCACGGACGTGGAAGAAACAGCGGTACTTCAAGCTGCAGGAGGATTGCATGACCATCTGGTACAAGTCCAAGAAGGCTGGGAACGCCCACTCTACATGTGAGTAGTTCCTGCTTTCTGCCATTCATTTGAAATATTCTAGAAAGATCCTTATACAGAACTGGGACTCGTGAGGTTACCAATAGCCGTCAGTGGCAATCTTCCCTGCTCCCTTCCTAGTTTCGGTGAGTGATGTGGAGGCGGTGAGAGAGGGACACCAATCAGAAGTACTGCTGAGCATCGCAGAGGAGTTCCCTGCCGACCGCTGCTTCACGCTCGTCTTCCGCGGGCGTCGCGGCAACCTGGACCTGGTGGCTGAGTCAGCGGAGGAAGCTCAGTCCTGGATCAAGGGCATGAGGAAGTTAATTGAGAATGTGGAGAACATGGGCCAGCGGGAGAAGCTTGACCAGTATCCTTCACTGCGTTCATCACCTGAGACACTCTTCATAGGGTAGAACTTTTATCATATAGTTCAGGGGTGGGCATTCTTATCCGCCAAGGGCCGGTGTGTATGCTGGTTTCCGGGGTAACCTTTAGGTCAACTGTTCAAACCTAGGTGTGAGGACCCTAAATATAATCAGTCCTCTAATTAGTAATCTAAGTAGGGAGTTGCAGCAAGAGCCCGCATACACTGCAGCCCTTTCTGGATAAGATTGGCCACCCCTGATATAGGTCCATTTAGTAGTTCATTTGTTCTTAAATCTCCGGAAACCCCATTATTCAAAGATGATGCTTTGTTTGCCATTTGCACAATTACATATGGCATCTTGCTCTGCCGTGAGACCTACACACACAGGTGAGCGCAAAGCTTGGGGTCTGAGTGCAGGATCAGCCAGTGTGCAATGCCCTCAGAGGATTAAGGAACTTGCTCAGGGGCCCGATTGTGGCATCAGCCTGCTAGTTCCAGGATTTGAACCGCCAACCTATCAGTCACAGGTACAGAGCTCTAATCTGCTGTACTATATGGTACCTTAGTTCTGACGTTGATGGGTAGACATAGTAGCCCACCAGAACCAGGTCCCGTAGTTTTAATATGCAGAAGAATAACTGAAGTAATACATGTGTGAAGAGTTTGTGTTTCAGATGGTTTTACACGATTAACAGCAGCCGTTCCCCTTAAGTGAGCATCTAGGTGGATCTGTGACTGGTTCAAGAAGGCAGACAAAAACAGGGATGGAAGAATGAACTTTAAAGAGGTGCAGGATCTGCTGAAGATGATGAACGTGGACATGAACGAGGATCACGCACACCGCCTTTTCACAGTGCGTCTCCAGGCATTTCCAGCTTTTCTGTCCAATCAGTCTCTCACTTCCAAAAGTATAAGACTATACAAGTATATAAACACGGGGCATATTATTACAATTAGTCTTTGTAAGTGGAAATAAAAAAAACCATAATGATCTATATAGAAACATAATCTCTATAGAAAAGTAAACATTGATACTATTGTTAAATGCTTTTGATTTTTACAGCTGTTCCAATCATTTTAGCATTTAAGAATCCCCTCCCCAAAAAAAATTAGTAAAGTTTATCTTTTCTCCTCTGGATGTTTCAGTAATCATTTATTAGCCTTTCCTGCTAGAAGTTCATAAATTCAGGACTTACGAAGTTATGAAGCACTCTTAGCGCATAAAGAAGCTTATAGATATTTTTATAGATGCAAATATGCAATTTTAATTATAAAGCTCTTTATAGATTGGAACCAGTAGAAGTTTCAAATTATTTATTTCTAATCCAATGTTTATTATATATTCAGTGTTTGAATATATAAATATAGCATAGACAGTATGTAAAATGCACAACGGTGTACGTTTGGTTTCAGCATTCGTAGCTCCTCCCACAATACTGGCAGGACCCTGTGCCAGCTACTCATCCCTAAACCACTCCCGTAAAATTGCATCGCTTCCCCTGCTTACATCCGATAAAGTAGTAAGGATCTGAAGGTCTCCGGTCTCCTTTCCGCAGATGGCGGACCGTTCCCGGTCCGGCACACTGGAGCGCGATGAATTTGTGCTGTTCTACAAGATGCTGACACAGAGGGATGACGTGCTGAGGATATTCCAGCAGTACTCCAGAGACGGACAGAAGCTGACCCTGCAGGACCTGGAGGAGTTCCTGTGCGAGGAGCAGCTCGAAGGCCTGGGAGGAAAGCGACGCGCCCTGGAGCTCATTCAGCGCTATGAGCCCTCAGAAACTGGCACGATGCATTTTTATAGTGTATTCTTGGAATGGGAACAGGGGGCAGAGACCTACAATATTATAGTAAATATGGTATTTGGATATAGCCATATGAGAACTGTATTATTACTGAAAATATGGTAGACGAATATAGCAGCTAGTAACACATATAATTAGCTAATTACTGCTAGTTACAGTAAGAAATGCAAGTATTGAAATGGTATATGAATGGTATTGAAAATGATATATTGAAATGGGCACTGATAATAGTTAAGTGTTTTCTGTACTGATGGCAATCAATTACATTGCTCTGGAAGGCACTTGACTATATCAGTATTAATGCCAGGTGACTTATTTGGGGACTCATTAATATCTGAGGCTTGACAGCTTGATTGAATTGGAAGGATACTGGTCAATTGATTTTGAAAAGTGAAATCAGTTGCACAACATTTTTTGGATGTGCTGTAACTGGTGCATGAAATATCATAATATTGTTGCGTAATTGGTCAACAGCCAAGATGCTCAACGCCATGTCCATCGATGGCTTTCTGATGTACCTGGTCTCGCCAGAGGGCTCCATCTTCAACCCTCAGCATCGGGGTGTCTACCAGGACATGACCCAACCGTTGTGCCACTACTTCATCTCCTCCTCCCACAACACCTACCTTCTGGAGGACCAGCTACGGGGCCAGAGCAGTGTGGAAGGCTACATCCGGTAGGGCTCTTTTGATCTCCTGCTGATGGAAGAATTAGGACATTCTAGAAGTCAAGTAAAGGACAAGGCTACATGTACATGGGTGCCTCTCCCGGTTCGGCGTCTGTAGGGCCTTGAAGCGGGGCTGTCGCTGCGTGGAGGTGGACTGCTGGGACGGACCCAATGGGGAGCCCATCGTGTACCACGGACACACGTTCACATCCAAGATCCTCTTCAAGGACGTCGTCACTGCACTGGGCAACTACGCCTTCAAGGTGAGGGGCAGAGGGGCAGAAGGTTCCAGCAGCATCCGCAGCACCAGCACCAGTGTGTAAACCTCCATGCTGTCTGTTTTCTGCATGACCTGGGTTACAGCTGACCTGTTAGTGCAGGGCTCTCCAACTCCAACTGGAGAGCTACTATCCAGTAGGTTTTCTATTCCACCTGGTTTCTGATGAGCCACACCTGTTCCTGGTATTTACCTGAGAACATGCAGAAGGCAGGTAGGATAAAAAACCTACTGGAGTTGGAGATCCCTGTCCTAGGATTTTTCCCTCAGATGATTAGCTCCCATTTGTGAAGCACACTGTCCCCTCTTACAGATATCCGACTACCCCGTCATACTGTCCATTGAGAACCATTGCAGTTTAGAGCAGCAGAGAGTGATGGCCCAGCACCTCAACCACATCCTGGATGACAAGCTACTGAAGAGTACAGTGGGCAGCCCGAATCAGTACAGGCTGCCGTCTCCTGAGGTGAGGCCGCTGCTTGTATGTCAGCCGAGCCGCGGTGAAATCAGTGGGTGGGCATGAACGCGCTCAAATGTTTAGTGAACGGTGAGCTGAATGAATCAGTTTGCAAGCAATGAACGTGAGTGCCATTCACCCTGACGAGAGTGAACGACGCTCGTGCACCAGAAATAGCAATATTAGGCAAAAAATGATTTCTCATGCTGTGATATGAAATACGATGTGTTAGGGTGTCTCAGAACCATGCCTTGAAAAATTCATATATGATGATATTGAATTTGTCATGCGTCCCTTATGTTAATCGGTGTTGATGTGCTCTGATGATTCGATTATATATCAATAAAGTAAATGCCAAGAGCTTTCTGAGGTGACGCTAGCGATATTTTGATCGCTGATCAAAAATCTCACTTCGGATTCAGAGCGGCTCGCAAAAAGCCTGGAGGACATGAATGTGGACCTACTGTGAGATTCAAAATTGTGAACTACGAACGCGAGCAAGTTTATTTTCAGCTAACTTGTGAAGCGTGAAACTCACTGGAGATGGACGACAAAACAAAACCTGTGCAATGTGGTGAAAACATTGAGCCATCAAAAGTTATGTGGGGAGGCAGCAGTGGTAAAAGGTGTTCATGGGGTTGGAGGAGGACTTTCACGTCCACACTGCAGCACGTCGGCGTTATGTCTTTAGCCAGTAGTTAACTTCCGGGGCTACAGTATCATGGAAGGGTGGCCCCACAAAACATCGATTAGGCCGCTTTCCTCAGCTCATGGCTTCTAAACCCAGTTCCAGCACTCCTCTACTGGAGATGGTCACCCTCTTAACATTTTTTAAGGTGTGATGTCTATAACGAATGCTAAACGTGGATAGCAAACAAACTAAAAACATGGACATTCTCATATGTAATAATAGGGTCACGCAACTAATTACATGGTTGGGTAATGATGGACAGTATAAATGGTTTGGGTGGCAAATCTTTAGCTGTTTCCTGGAAAGCAGGCTTCTGTGATGCAGATATTCGTTGCCCATTTTCCCATAAAGGCACTTAGGGAGATCGATGAAATGCTATGTGAGCTGTATCTTGGAATACGATCTAACCTGTACTGTTTTATTTGAACAGGAAATGAATCATATAAATGCTGTTATCCTTAAGGAATGCCAATATATGTGATGTCAGAAAAGGGCGCCATTCCATGCAATTTCCGCTCGATCCCCCTTGCAGCAGCTGAGGGGAAAGATATTGCTGAAAGGGAAGAAGATCGGAGGACTGGAGGCGAGTCTGAATGGGGCAGTAGAGGACTCCATGACGGGGGAGGTGAGCGACGAGGACGAGGTCGCTGACATCGACGAGGATCACCTGCATGCTGAGAGCATACGGCGAAAGGGAAAGGTTAGGGATGGGGCTTTGGGAACTTCTGGCCGCCGAAAGTCCGTCGAGGTGCGACACCCATATCAATAAAATTGAAAGGCTTATATGCTTCAAATACAGAATCAATACCATGTTGCTGCATACTCAGCTTGCACGGAGTCTGCTGGAGCCCTGGTTCCAAAGTCATTCTGTTAAAGGCTTCATCGGGGATTCCATCATAACTTGACGTCATGCGACATTTAAGATACTCATTATGGTCTCCAAGTTTGGGTTTTCAATCCACGCCTGATTTCTGAGTTTGAAAGACAGACCAGCTAATAATTAGGCTGTTCAAAGAAAGTCACCGTTGTCATCAAGCTAGCTAAAGGTGAATCGTCTTCTCTCTTTTACCGATGCCTGACACATATTGCGTAATCTCACATCCCTCATCAAAGATACATGCATACACTGGCCGCGTTCAGGCAGAGTGAGAAGGTCATTCCTTGTTAAAGAGCGTAACTGATACCAATTTTCTTGGAAGAAAATAAGCCTTCAAAACCTGGAAATTGTAATAGGCTGACCCAGAATTTTTACATCTTGTTGACTATTTTTCCTTGTTTGTTTTTAATGACGGTCGTAGTAACTGATGAACTGATGATATGCATTTTCGGTGGGTCCTTTTCAAAGACAACAAAGCTATGTAATCTGGTGGTTACAGGTCGGTCCTTCTGTTTTATCAGTAAAGCCATCTGCCGCAAACTGTAGCTAAGTGCTGCCAGAGGGTTCGGTGTAATTGACCCTGAAGGTGACCTGTATGTCTGTGGGCACTAGTTCTGAGTCCTGGTCTGTTTGGAGTGATGGGGATTAAGTTTCCCAAAGGGTGGGTTTCGACTGGGAGCCCTGATAGCATCGCTAATAAGTTTGGCATCACGGTGACTGGAACTTGACTGGCAGGCTATGATCCGTGCCACCTCCATGTAAACAGCCTTCTTCTGATAGGGTATCAGACGCTCTCTTGAGATCAGTCTGGGGCCAGTAAATCCAAGTCAAGGAACTGCAAGCTTGAAAATGTAATTTTTTGCAATTACCTTACAGTACACTGCGATAGTCTAAGTGCCTCCCGTCTGAAATCTTTCCAATAGTACAGCGTCATCACATAATAACTTTAGGCATTAGGAAGATTCCCTTTTACGCTACATCCCACTCGCACATCAATCATTCATGAATTGCAGTAGCGAGCTCATTTTGATTTTCCCGTTCGGCACGCGTGATCTTCCTTTCTCAGAAATCAAAGCAGCGTCTCTCCAAGGAGCTGTCTGAATGTGTGGTGTACTGCAAGAGCGTCCACTTCAGTAGTTTCAAGCATTCACGCCTTTATTCCAAATTCTACGAGATCTCCTCCTTCGCCGAGTCCAAGGCACGGAAGTACATCAAGGAGGCAGGTAAGCCAGAAGACAGGCAGAAATCTGCAACT
>JAODKE010000037.1:7197556-7214292 GCA_026779605.1 Mormyrus hasselquistii
CTACGTCCTGCTGCCGTACCGCTGTTCATCCCGCCATCTGAAGCAGCGCCAGCACCTGCCTGCCCCCCACCTGCCTGCCCCCCACCTCGAGACTCAAATGTTAACATTGGGACAGTGTGGATTGGGATGTCGCCATCTTGCCCCATCTAGCCTCCTCTGCCCCCCCTGGAGGATGGGCTCCCCCTTTGAGTCTGGTCCCTCCCAAGGTTGGCTACCTAGTAGGGCTTCTAGGCAGTTTTTCCTTGCCACTGTCGCCTCTGGCTTGCTCACTGGGGGGTTTTGCCAGGGATAATTTAAGGCACTTTGAGACAATGTAGGGTTGTGAAAATGCGCCATATAAATAAAATAAAATTGAAATTTGAAATCAGGAACACACACATAGAAACACATACAGCAACACACACACACACACACGGAGACATATACAGGAACACACACATACACCACAAATGACGATGGCTGTGTCCTTACGCATATTTGGAGCAGGGGGAGCTGCAGGCGGTGCATTCCTCACAGTACGGCAGCTCGTAGCCCTCCTTGCACTTGCAGGTGCCGCATTCGCATTCTCCCCGATTACTGCACACCACCTCGGCGCTCTTGTTCTTCATGCACTCTTCCAGGGACATCTTACATTGGCACGCCGAGCCCCCATACCCGGGGTTGCAAATGCACTTTCCGCAGTCACACTTCCCGTTCCCTGTCGGGGGGGAGATATTTCAGGCTTTCGCCAAGCCGCTGCCATCGCCGGCGCATGGATGGTTGCGTGGGTACGGCGCCTACCTGCGCATATCTTGTTGCCATGGGACTCGCAGCTGGTGTTGCTGCACTCGCAGTAGGTCCCGTAGAATTGGACGCCCTCCTTGCTGGCGTGGCACTCGCAAAGGCCGCACACGCACTCTCCCTGGCCGGAACATTCTGTGCTGTTTTTCAACCGGCACGCCTCGTTCTGCCGCTCCAGGCTCGACTCCTTCAGCTCGCACTGGCAGGTCTGTCCCGCATATCCTTCCTGGCAGCTTCAGGGAAAAGCATCACAAAATTTATCTCTACGCATCAGAAGATAAATTAAGTCCTGATGATGATCCGGATTATTTACTACTGAATAAAACAGCGGTCTTCAACCTATTTTTGCAGGGAGAGCTACTTTTACAGAGAATGCTGCTGAGTCGTGACAGTATATCTTTCCAACTGTAGTGGGGAGGACCCCCCTCGGTACAGTTTGGAAGTTATGTCGCGGTTGATCAGCTTTGACCACTGAAATAAAGCATCTGAATTATTTGCGCGTGTCTTATTGCCGAGTTACCAGATTGTCTGCAGGTGTGAATGTGTGTTTGAATGGTCTGTGAATATGCCCTGCGATGGGTTGGCATCCCATCCTGGGTTATTCCCTGCATTCTGCCTGTAGCTTCCAGGATAGACTCCTGACCACTGTGACCCTGAATTGTAGAAGTGGTCGAAGGGGCAGAGATACTGGATGGATGGTGAACTCTTCCTGTATTTTTCTCTATACACTCCGATTTCCTGAGTCCATATGTGTGAGTACATCATTCCGGATATGTGTTGATCTGGTGCATGTTGGCTACAGTGAGTGAATGCGGGTGAGTATTCTGTGTGGTAGATTAAGATGTGGTTTAATGTTGCCCCATAATCCCTCATCCAAAATCTATGCAATAGCCTCAAAATCAATCAGAGTACTACTGCTTATTTTTAATGGGACATTTTTGTGAAAAAATTCCAGAGGTACCCTTTTGTATCGGAAGCTTAGCTCTAACAGAACCAGGTTAACGAAAGTGTAGCTCTGTTTATTGCTTCTGGTTCTCAAGAGTCCCACTGCTGACTGTGTAGATCAGACCTAGACAAAAGCCAGCCTGCTTTTATTGGCACACGTGTTTGTTAAAAATTACTTAAAAATGGAAATCATAATTACAATCGTTACTTAAAAAAAAGATTCAGAATGTAGGTCTTTTAAAAAAGACTGGGGGAGGAGCAAAAATCTACCAAGTCTTCCCTGTTGTAGGTTCCTGGGGCAGTAATTGTTAAAAATGTCCCCTACTGATATGGTGAAGCTTGCATTTAGCCCTAGATCTAAGTCTTGTATAGCTGAGCTCAAGTCTCACTCTTCTCTTTCAGACACACAAATGCCGTGTATTAATACATGTGCGAATGCCCGAGTTTCACTATCTCATCAGTAACTCGGTGCAGCTGTTACCTGCAAGTGCCGCAGATGACTTGGCCCCTGCCATAGCAGTGACTATGGTTACTGTGATGAGCGCTGTCATCGCAATCACACTCGCAGCGCGTCGACACCCTCGCCGTCACTGTGTCTCTGAAGCCCAGGGCTCTGATGCGAAAGCTTGTCTCCTCCATGCACCGCGTTGCTGTTACTGTCACGTTGAAAATGACCTAAAACAAATTTGCACGACAAAGTATCAACCAAGTGATTTTTTATTTGATTACGGGCGATTTTACGAATACTGAATACTGAATTGCTACATTCCCCGGTGACTCAGTCTGATAATGAAATTGTATGCAATCAAACTTGCACGTATGCTTTCTTTTGACTTATCATATCAGTGTTCAGCCATGTAAACGGTGTTGTTCTTGAAGGAGCAGTGTGTTGTACCTACCTCCATACCATGCTTGACGTCGTTACACCTCCCTATTGTGTCTGTAATGTCTCCACCTTCACAGTTTGATGAATAGGTGACAGTAACACCTTCTGGAAGCTCCTCGTGGCTCAGGATCACATTTGACGACAGTTTCTATGTATATTCATATTACACAGTTAGTCAAAATATCTATCTATCTATCTATCTATCTATCTATCTATCTATCTATCTATCTATCTAGTCTGTCTGTCTATCTATCGGTCTGTCTGTCTGTCTGTCTGTGTCTGTCTGTCTAAATTCTTTCATTTTGAATGTTTAAATCCAAATAATTAAATGCTTGCCTCATACGCCTCTTTGATCAGTGTGACAATGTTGCTAGAGTCGTTCGAGAGAGCGCCAACTTCAGACTTGGGAATGAGCATTGTCAGGGCCTGTGGAGGGTACAAAAATGCCATCAAACCCCAGCCCTCTCCCTACCATGCTGGAAGCTCTGATGAACATGCTGATATCTTGATGAACTGAAAGCGTTTCCGTTTAATGAAATCAATATCATGCAGTTGATACTGTAAGGTCCAGAGGATTCACCTTATACACATCTTTCACTCCCTCAGTCACAGCAAAGATGGTCTGGATGTTGTTTTCTGATAACTTTGTGGCCACCTGCCCTACAGAAGGGTAGTCCTGAAAAGACAGAAGACCTTCCATTACACCACAAACGTCCAATTGTCTATTTTCCAAACTTATAGTTCTGTCTTTATTTTGTAGACTACGGCCCTGTGCTATAATTAATCATTCAATGCAACTTGTTAATAATTCAGCTAATGCAATCGTGCAAAGTACATAAATCAAGGTTCCCCAGTTCCGGTCTTCAAGAGCCGGAATCCTACACACATCAAACACACTTACTAAACCTGATAATTAGCCAGTCAAGTTGTGTCCAAGCAGGGAAATCTACAAACTGTGGTAGATCATGTCTCTCTCGGGCCAGATTTGGGGAACTCTGACATAAGGAAACTATCTGAATTCTATTTGAATTAACAGAAGACTATTTTTTTCAATATAGCAGACATAAGTAAGAATTTCTTGCATTTCCAGTTTCTGGTATTGGTTAGGGTTACCATTTCATTGTTTTTGCTGTTCAGCAGGCTTGCATCCAGGTGGCACTGGCCGTCGTTGGGTTCAAAAATGCTGCCCAGTTTCCCATCACCTGCCATGTGAAACCCGTCGTCTGTGGCCACTACAAGCAGCCGGGTGCTGTTCCCCCAGCCGATTTTGTCCTGTTGGGAGCAGGGTGCGGTACGAATAGACATGCTAGTTATTTTGATGTCTTAATGTGTCATACAGAGAAAATGCAAATCCAGGGCGACACATGCACAGATGATCCGTGGCACGTCACTGAGACAGGATAATGCACTCATGGTACTCCGTAAAGAACAGGTATGATCTGCACAGGTTTCCCGTTTAAATTCAGGAGACTTTCGGCATCCCTACCCCACAGACTGCCACCTGCATGATGGCATCAAGAGATCCTTCTGGCCGATCCAGATTCCCCGAGATGTTCTGGATGGACACCGTGTTGGTAAAGTTATCCACATTGTCAGTCAGGCTCAACACGTGCTGGTATCCGAAGGCAGGCCGGCAGTTCTTCTCTTCATCTGGACATGGCTTTTGGAGTTTTTCTGGGTGGGTGTTTGTGAATGGCAGAACGGTCTTGTCGATAAATGACCCAAAGCCTGTGGAAAAACAGCATCCGTGATAAATCCGGTTAATGAGTCTGCACCATCCGGGGAACTGGAGTTTTGTGAGACGCGATCTCACCTATACGTGCTTTGCTGGTCGTCTTCTGTAAAACCTCCAGCAAAGACTTTCCGAGTTTCTTCACATTTTGTAAATCGTCATTCATGGAATAGGAGAGGTCCATCAAGTAGTACAGATCCACTGGGTAGTCTTCCGCGCGTTTGAAAGTGACTGAGAAGGTATGTGGCATACCTAAACAGAGTCGGGGTGTAAATACACTCGACGGTCATTTTGAGAGAGCTAAGACCTGCACTCCAAAGGAGCTTGATGTGCTTTGGACCACATTTCTGCATCTAGCATCATTTGGAAGTAGAGGGTAAACAGACACACCTGGTCTAAGTATGAGATTGACTTTCTGAGGCTGGATCTGGATTCTCTCCGAGCCGCTCTTTGTGTTCAGGGGTCTGTTCTCCATATTCTGGCCAGTGCTCTTTGGATTGATGATGTTTGTCTCCTCACAACCTTTCTTCTCCAACTCCGTCTGTGTGCCGCATCGCACTGAGTCCACATCACCCTGCTTGGTGTAGTTCTGTGGTACAGGAAGTATAGGAAGTCATTGCAAGTAGATTAGATTAGTGAATTAACTTTATTGACGATGCAGGAAATTCTTGTGCATACAGTTGCAAGGTACACAGAGCACAGAAAGACATATATGGAATGTAAAACAGGCAAGGTCAAAGACACTTGACAAGTAAATATAGCACAAACAAATTAAAAGTAGCTAAATAAATGTCCATCTCTATGTTTTCATATAAGCCTCCAGACTTAACCAGAAAGGACACATCCATCACAGGGCAGACACTCACATATAGTGTCACAACCTGTAGTTTGAATACATCCATTAATCCAACCGTATGCTAACCATATATGGGAGGAAACTGGATTACCTTGGGGAAACCAGTATGAACATGGGGACAACATAGAGGGCAGGAATTGAATCCTTGAACCTCAGAGATGCGCAACCAGAGCCATTGTGCCACCACTTGTAAAAAATATCTGCATTTTGGTCATCTTCAAACCAAGCCCATGCGGTGCCCTAGGTGAGCTTCAGTACCCATAATTCACGCGTCTCAGACAGTGCACACATGGGTGGTGGTTGTGGGCTGAAAAGCACTTGGCAGCCACCCCTGTTGCCTATTGAAGTGCTTCCTTCTAGGTCCTCGGAGACCTGCAGACAGTCCAGGTTTTTGCTCCCTCCCGGCTCCCACAAATCTGTGGACTGGCTGACAGGGAGCTTGAATGAAGCAAAAACATGGAATAGCTATGGATCCCCAAGGACAAGACTGGGAAACACTTGCTGGTAAGGTTGTTTCCAGAGATAGACATTTCAGGTCCAGAAAGTAAAAAATTTTGTTTCAACCAACCAGTTGAGCATAAAGAGTCACAGTCACAGAGTACGCAACTCGTTGGTTGAAACAAAATCCTGCTTTGGATTTTTACTTTCTGGACCTGAAATGTCCATCTCTGGTTGTTTCTAATCTAGCTGTGAGTTCCTTTGTGTCTTTGGACATCTTCTCCAATTGTGTCTCCGCCAACTTGTCACATTTTCTAGAGAACTGAACAGCAGGTGTCATTTGCCGCAAGATTCAGGCCACCTCATCCCTGCTGCTTACTCACCAGCTGCTTGCACCAGGCACAGAAGCGGCCAGACTGGATACAGTCGCTGCAGGACTTGATGGTTGTCTTAATACATTCCTCCTTGCAGAGACCTGAGAAGCAGGAGAGATGCACGGGTGAGGCAGTGATTTGTATCGAAACCAGAATTAGCCGCTTCCAAGGGTGATTCTCAGTCAAACCGGAATAAGCTGCTTCTCAAAGGTGTGTAGGTTGTGGTTGCTAGCTTATGTGATTGACACCTTCCGTGCTCTTAAACTTAAAACACAGGGTGGATTTTATGTGTGGGTGATGAGCAAAAATACAAATTATATTTCCAAAAAGATCTTAATGCTCAAATTCTCCTCAGCGTAGTGAGCCGTGAATGCAAAACTACCTTTAAAGCTTTAAAATCATTTACAACTTTTTAGTTAAGGGCATGAAATATGGCCACCATTTAGAGAAAAGCAGTGTTTCTTCAAGCTGTGTCAAGGTGCTTTTGTTCAGTGTGGTCAAGCTCTAAATGAATCTTCCAGAAACTCCATTTTGAAGAAACAGGAACCCAGTGGCAGTATCAGTAAGCGAAATATGAGAAGTTGCTGAGTATGTCAGTAACCAATACTGCAGCGTTTCTCTCCTATTTCAATTTAAGGCAGTATACAAGTGCTTTTTAGAGAGGAAGATGCTCGCCTCCAAAACACCAGTTAAACAACATCTTGTTTTTTGTTCAGGCACTGATACCCCGTTCCCCTGGCTACCGTGGCTTGCTTGCCTGCTGGCTTTTACCCAAGCTTCCCTTTTGGTTGTGGGTTTGAGGCTGACCAAACTAGTTGTTACTTAATGTTTGTTGGTTTTGTGTTCTCTTGGTTTAACATATGTTTAGGTATGTCCCTTGTTTTTTGCTCCCTGTTCCTTGTTCAGTTGTACAGTTTTTGTTTCTCTTAATGTTTATATCTTTTCTGTATCTGTTTATTGATCTCACCTGTCTCTCATTTCCTCTAGTTTCTGTCACATGTCCCTTTATGCTTACATTCTGTTCCTTAGTTTGTCAATGTGGCTGTTTGCTCCATGTTACCAGTCCGTAGTTGTAACTCTGTGTTGGTTCCGCTGTCACTAGTAGTTTACTCCATGCTTAGTTCCAATGGTGTAGTGTTAGATTCCTTTGTGATTATTTTTTGTTAATTGACGTTTTTCGTATCTTGTGGTTTCTCTACTTTCTCCTTCTCCATTTGTGTTCTGTTTGTTAATAAAGCCGCTTTGCCGTGAGTCATTTCTCCTTTGTGATGCACCGCCATAAAGGCAGAAGAGCACGCTGATCCGGGCCAATGTGTGAAGTCCAGTTTTGTTCTGAGTCTATGGTTTCATTCTGACATCTACAGGGAAGCCTTGGGTCATGCCTGTAGGGTGCAGGTCAACAGCATTCTGCTTTGTCCTCTGGTCTGGCCATGGCACCCAGAAATAGCAGGGCTGGGATCGTCTATGTTTTGTGCCAATATTGGTAGCAGTGATGGTGACCCCTGGTGAGTTCTCAGCTGGTCCTCATTGCCCTGATGTGAGGCATAAGTCCATCTCACAGCAAGTTAAGAAGCATGTTTCAGGTTTTGTTTCCACTTGGTGCTTCTTTCTGTTGCCCACAATTGTAATTCTTCCCCTCCCTTTCAAAAGGAGAAGTGAACTCTGAAAAGTGTTGCTTCACTTTCCCAACCTTTTGTCTGGGCCCTTTTGTGCCGATTGGCCCACAGGGAGTTTCCTAGTTTGCCTATGCCTAGATCCAGGCCTGCTCTCGTGGTTTGGAGCTCAAGCTTGTCTGATACTGCTCACTGGTCACCACATCTATCACTGGTGAATTTTTTTGCACACAAATTTTGTTCGTCATTTCACATGCACATTCTCAGGCTAATGCCATAGTAATATTTATGCATCTGTGCCTGTAGCAAGAGTTGTAGAAAATAATTGCAGAGCAAAGGATAAACACTATGTAGATGACACCGACATGTCTTAGTTGAGATTGGCCGTCATGTGTTTCCGCAGCTCTGTTGACATAGAAGCAAGCTTGGTTCAAAGCAACAATCGAGTGGAGACCAGAAAAAAGGGTCAGCCAGCATCCCAGCAGTGATACGATTATTCTACCAGCTATGGGAATCAAACTCACAACTACACCCTTCCAGATATGGGCAGCACTCCCTAATTACTGCGCTGTAGCTCCCAGTGGTCAAGTTGTAAAAAATTTCAAGACGGATGGTGGGGGTCAAATCTTTGCCAAAAGGAGGGAGCCTACAGATACATGTTTTGTGGTGTACCCTTCACAGATCACAGATCATTTACTCTCTCCATCTGTCCTTTCCTATTCGCGTTTGACAGGCAGAGTTCTCTGTTGGCCATCCCATGTCCTCCACTCTTGTTCCTAATTACCCTCACCTGTTCTCTATTACATGTGCTCCCTAGTGTATAATCAATTGTTATGGTCTGTCCCTCATGTAGCCCTCGTTATGAGAGTATATATGTTCCTGCCTCTACCTGATCCTACTACACTATAAGTCCATACTCAAGTTTTACTCTTATTGCAACACGTTTTCTTATGATATTTCTCCAGGAATTGTCACGTTAAAATGATACAAATGCAATTATAACTGGTGAACATTAAACTTCAAGCTGCTTTTAAAAAACAGACTGCTTGTCAGGTATATGGTGAGTTTTTATTGATTATAGAATGCAAAAACACAGAACTAGATTTATAGACAATGTGCAGAAATGGAGATGCCAGGAGAGTGTGCGTGTGCATGTGGGTGACAGAGTGAAACTTGATTTCAGCTGCACCCTCAACATCAATGAGTTCTGGGGAGGAAATGGGTTTAACAGCTAGCTAGCTACAACAGGAGCAGAAATTCAATTGTTTTAAAACAATTTTTGCATGTTAGGTAGTAGGGACATTTTCCTAAAATCGCAATAACTATAGAATGCCTCTGTAACACTTTACTGCGGTGGTAAGGGGAGATGTTATTTTTTTTCAAAGGGGGTGATTTTTGTATTTTTTTGCCTTGGTTGCTAAGTTCAAGCTCCCACCTTATTAGAGGAGTCACATGTCCACTGGGTCCTTGAGCAAGACCCTTAACTCCCTGAAATGCTCCGGGGGGGCGGGGGGGGGTTGGGTGAAACTGGCCCGACCCTGTGCTCAGACCCCAAGCTTTTACTCTCACCTCTGTACATAAGCTGGCCTGATTCCACTTTACATTCCTTAAATGTTCTTATGTTGCACTTATGATTATTGAAACATCTTATTTGGTTCTTACTTTGTTAATGGTTGCTTTGTAGCTGTTGTGTCGCTCCTGCTGCAAAGTCGCTTACACTTGACCTGGGCATTTATCTGAAGCTCGGCATAGCCGTTCTCATGCCTAGTCGACTCCTCACGTTTGTAATGTGCTGTTCGCCTGACTTACTAACACACTTACTAAATACGTTAAATGCAAATGTATATATGTTTCAGAAAGGAGAGCAAGATGAGAGATGTGAGCGGAAACATTTCCATGTGCATGTACAAATGGTAAATAAGGCATGACTTCATAACTGTAGTCGTGACGGCTCCACCAAAACCTTGGCCTCGGTTTAGTGTTTACTTACTCCATTGCATCACAAGCAGCACCAAAATCCAAAAGAGGAGATGATGACACAAGATTCGATGCATTTCCTTCTGAAAGAGATACGGAATCATTAAGCAACTAATGTATCAAACTTGCACTATTTGCAAACACGCCAACTAATATTAATTATACGCTAACTTAAGCACATTAACATTACAGCAGAGGTCCAGCATTGTTGTAGCACAGTGGGGGGGGAGGTGGCTCTTTTGCCTGGGCCCCCCAGTGCAGGGGATGGCTATGGCGCTCGGGCCTGTGGGGGCTGCCAAAATGCTTCCCTTGTATTGTGTAGATTTTTTTCTGACCATCTGTAACTTAACAAGGCTTGTGAAACCATCTTTGAGAATCTTGCGCAATGCCTTTATCAGCAATGAATCATTTTCTAATGGCATGTGTGAATTACAGTTGGTTTTTTAGCATCCCCCAGTGCTGGGCAGTGGTGGTCTAATGGTTCGGGAAGACCTCTTGTAACTGAAAGATTGCTGGTTTGAATCCCTGTCTAATAAACTGCCAGTGAGTTATTGCCCCCAGGGCACTCAGTTGGCTTCCCCCTGCTATGTCATGATGTTTCATGTCAAAGTCATGTTTTATTTTTGTGCACTGCATGCTGTGGTGTATCAACAGTGACAACAAATTCACTATTTCACTCCAAATTCAGTCCTTCCCCAAACATTTGTTTGCAGACTCTGGTTGTTTCTATGCAGCTTTGAATGTCAGAGTTAACGCCCATAACCTCATGTATCTGCTTTTGGTTTGGAAAACACTTCCTGTTTTTAACGAGCTCCTCGACACATTCTCTAATGTGATCTTCTTTTCTGGCCTGTGCTTCTCTCATAACGGTGCCATTTGCCAATAAGAAACGCACCGTGACTCAGTAAGGCAATGAACACCTCACTAGAGCTTGCCCTGAAATAACCCTGGCCAGCCTCTTTGCTAAGGCTACTTGAGAACCGCGGTTCTCATGGGCATTGTGCTTATTATTATGACCTGGTTCTTTTGGCTCCAATGAGCCATTAGCTAGAACAATGAAACCTTACTGCTTATACATAAACGCCCTTTCCTCTATTTATGGACCTCCTACGTCCTTTTTTTTTTTACTCTCATCAGATGCTGAAGTTCCTAAATCTTAGGCCTATACCTCACCCCCTGTTGTCAGCCGCCTGCCACAGTCATTCCTTCTCCCCTCCGCACTGCCATATACCTTTTTGCTCTTTTAAACTGGCTACTGAAATATAGCTATTATTATCATTTTTGGATGTTGTGTCATCTTTTTTTCTCATAATCTATCCTGCATAGCGGCGTTTCACAGTCCAGCTCTTATAAACCCACAGACAGTTTTGCATCCAAAAATGAGGGCTGTCTGGCATGGAGCTGAGGGACCAAAAACATGGACCAGCTGTGGGTTTCCAAGCACCGGATTGGGAAACGCTGCTATACAGACAAAACAGGTACTACTGTAACACCTATGGTTATATTACATCACAGGTTAGCTGCTTTTTGGGGAATGATGCACTTTCCAAACCAAAGAATGACAATCGTGAAGGTTTTGTATGTTTGGGTGTATTATTGAGTGCATTGGTGTTGGTCTGCACTTTTATTCATAGATTTCTGGAAATGAATTAGGTTTGAAAATAGATAGAAACGGATGTAGCTGAAAAACACCTGCATTCACTGACATAACAAAAGTAAGTTGCCTAATTACTCTGGGTGGATGAAACCAAAACTCGCTTGGAGGTTGAAAGACAGATGAGAAACGTGCCATAAAAGTACCATGTAGCAGAATTTAGTGCCTCAGCGAGAAAATGCCATCATCACCATCATCATTATCTGAAATCTAAGCCGAGTTTCAAGGGCCCCATCCCAGAGGGCGTAGGGAAACACGGTGATGAGCCTCACTGCCTGTCTTTGGACAGCGGGAGGAAACCGTGGAGCCCAGAGGACAAGGGTAAGGGCCACTATGGATGCATTATTCATCTTGTTAAATCGCATAAACAAAATATTCAAATGTTTATGGTAATTACACTCAAAATAATGAAAAGCATTTAATGAATTACTAAATAAAACATGACATACCAAAAAGTAACACACAAACAAACCAGTTATCAACCTATAAAATCATATATATATATATATATATATATATATATATATATATATATATATATATATACTTAGTTGTCTTCTATGTTCAAAGGCAAATAAATGAAATATGAATGTAACACATATCCTGAGAACAATATGAAAATAAACAATTAACCTGCATGGCTTCATCTACACAAAGTACTTCCAGCATATGCAGTGAGGCGCCTTTTGCATTGCGACTAATTAGGCTTCGCCGGCCGCCTGTCGTTTCGGAGCTTTCACCCTTCTTGCGGGTCTCTGTCAGCTCTGGGCTGTTTCACCAGCAAGGTAAATTCCTCACTGAGATCCTGACATTAAGAAGATTTAAGGGAACAAATATTTGAAACCAGTTAGACTTACTGAGCATTAAGTTCTGCAGCTTCCTGTAGACCTTCCTCCGATCAAAGCACGAGGGTAGCAGTTGACTGATCTGCTTCGTGGCTTGAAACGAGATCTACACCCCAACAGGAAAGGAGCACCGCCTGCAACGTAGGTTAGGAAATAGAGCTCTAGTTGGTGCTTTTAAACATGTTTAATCATCCGCAGACACATCAGTCCACATGCAGTAGGTTATTTACAAAGGACATTTCAAGACTCATGAGACTTATTCATATTTGTCACATGCATGAATGTTGTGGTACGCCAGCAGCGAAATGAAACTTCCGCTATTACAGACATTGCAATAAACAAGGTGGAAGGGCAGGGGTGGATCTAAGGAGTGGGAAAATAATTGGTTGACCCTGTCACCACCCTGCACCACAGTAATAAAAACATAGATTTTTTTCTCAGCATATCCATATTAGAGATGCGGCGCAGTAAGGCCGCCCCCTAAATAAAATGGCACCTGATGGCCACCCCAATCGAAATTTTCTGTAGCCTCCACTGTTGAAGGGTAGCCAAATTTAAATAAGTTAACAAAACTGAGAGTCAAAAACGTATCAAATGTATCAAGCAGACAAAGTCACCTGCATCAGGCGAAGTCAAACAAAAAACCCCTGTAGCACAAGGATTCGGGAGATTATATCAGCCGGTGGTGGTCAGCCCACTATGCACGGCTACACTCCACCAGGGTATGATTCTCAATTTGATGCACTTTGAAAAGAGGCCTCAACTTGCTTAGTATTAAGCTATTCTCTAATGCTCGAAAGTCTGCCCCATTTTCAATTCAGTCAATTTCAATTTCAGCCTCGATCAACCTCATCATCAGTGTGACTATCAACTTGGTGCAACTTTTTAACCTAAAAACATGCAGCTTCCAGTCCCCCCAGTCCCCCCAGTACCCCCATTTATGTAGAGAAAGGACATAGAAATTGGTTTTACAATTCCTTTCCCTGCTTCCTCAGTCTCCACATCCCACTTCATTTTACTCACACATCCAGGCTGATGACAAACATATCCAAGTCCCGCGAATGGGATGGTCCGCCTCTCTGGGACAGAAATTCCAGTCCGGCCCACACAGGCTACTGTCACTGGGCCTAACTGAGCTCCTCTTGCAAGTTTAGCAACACCAGCGAAAAATAAAAGCCCTGTGATACTCTGGTTAACTGGAGGAGGGAGGTGCACTAACAGCCCTTCTGTGTGGTTAAAGTAGAACTCAGTCCAATATCATATCAAAGCAGTTTGCTTACGCTCCTTCAGTTTTTTCTCTGCCTCTCCTCAAAGTTCCTCTCCTTTTTTCCGGCTGGCTTCTTTCTCTCCCCTCCTAACTCCTTCCCAGAAATGTTTCCCCTGCCCGCCCTCGCATAGTGGCAAATGGCCAAACAAATCCCATTCTATAAAAGTGTCCAGTAGGGCGATAAGAAAAACAGTCAAATGCCACACTGTTACATTTCAGTGCATAAACAATTTAAAATTCAAATTTTATTTGTTACTACACAATCATACAAGTATGATATGCAGTAAAATGCTTAGACAAACCACATAATATGCATTTCTACAATATATTTACACATCATCCCACAGCACTAACATTTGCAAAGCCTTTTTTCACGCTATTAAATCACCACCCTGTGATGAGTTGGTTCCCCATCCCGGGTTGTTCCCTGCCTTGTGCCCATAGCCTCTGGGACAGGCTCCAGGGCCCCCACACGCCTGAATAAGACAAGGAGTTACAGAAAATGGATGGATGAATGGAATATAACACCACTACTATATTCTGCTACACAAAGATACAAAATTATAAGAAAATATGAGAAAAAAAAAAGATGTAAATGCAATCGCAGTTTTAACGTTTTAGGTTCTTCGTGGTGTTTCATAGACATGCTACATATTCTATAGACTTTGTGGAAATAAAAATGGGAATTAGGTGGCATTGGGTGCATTCTGGGAATTGTTGTTCTGTTTAGGCCTTAGACAAGAAGATGCTGTTGCATTCTGGGACTGTTGTTCTGTTTAGGCCTTAGACAAGAAGATGCTGTTGCATTATGGAATTGTTGTTCTGTATTAGGTCTTAGGCAAAAAGATTTTGTGCTCTGGCCACGTGCGTGCTGGGGAATGATGACCTGGCGCAAGTTGCAAGGGTTGTCGAAGAAAGGCAGGATACGCCTGGCAGCGGAAACGGGAAAGCAGGGTCTTGTGAAGGAAGGTTGCTCTGGTAATAGGGAACAGAGGTATGAAAAGCTGGGAGAAGAGAATGCTGTTTGTGATAGTGTGAATTAATAATAATACAAAGCATTTAATTCATATCACAGGTACAACTGCATAACAAATGTCAAAACCAAGTATAAACAATGTATAAGAATAAAACAGGAAATGAAGTATTAAGTAATCATAATACTCTCTTGCAATAAACAAGGGCAAAGGTTATAAAATGGAGGGCCTGTCAGGCTATAGCAAATCATGCCATAGATAAATTGTAAGGGGGGGTGTTAAAAAGTATATAACAGGGTATGTTTTCGTTGTACGGTGTGCAAGTGCCCATGAGGAGCTCGCTGTCGGGCTAATGTGCATCTCCCTAATAAAGAAGATTTTACCTTTTACCACCTTTGAGTCACAGACTTAGTTATTTTTCCGTCAGGAGCTGAGGTACAGAAGGGGCATTGGAAGATATTTTTTTCCTTCCCTCCAAAGATCGATGTAGGAGGACACTGTAGTAGAATCTGCAAGTAAGTGACAAAGGACCCGAGGGTGACAGCTGAGGATGTTCAGGCATCTCAGGCATCAGCCAGTGTTCATGTGTCTGGCACGAGGAAAACACTGAACAAAAGCGGTGTTCAGGCGGGTTCGCTACCACAGACGAACCAGTGCTCACTAAAAGCATCCCTGCCCATCTCCAGCTTCCTAGACGGCACCCATATGTTCCTGAGCATCACTGGAATGATGTTCTTCAGAAAGACGAGGCAGAGACTGAGCTTTTTGGTACGTGAGCACAGTGTCGTGCCCCAAGAGCATCCTGTCAAGACAGCAAACACTGCAGAGCAGCGGCGGAATCTCACTGCTGTCAGACACCGTGGGGGGCGTCCGGGAGTGTAATGGAGTGAGGCTGATTTGTTCGCTAATGAATTCCAACGTATATCATGAAATTTTGTAGCAGATTTTCAGAACACCTGTCTGTGATATAAACGTAAAAAAAAGGTGGATGTTCGACATAAACAATGATCTGAAGCGTGAGACTAAATCAATGACAGAATGACTCAAACAGGTTCTGTATTTCAGAACGGGTCCAAGCCCATTAAAGAGGTGCGATCTGATGAAGGCTGTCCAAGTAAGTGTTGTATATACAGCAATGGGTCAAAAACCATTTGCGTGAGTTGATTACCAACAAAGAAGGCTCCATCGATTAGTACAAATAAAGGTTTACACACTTTTTCTATCAATTACCTTGATTTTATTTTATTTTTTTATTCAATTAACATATGGAGAATGTGAAATGTTTGTTAAATAGACTATGAAGATCAGACCACATTTTAGGGACCATTCATGCAGAAATGCATGTAATTCTGCAGGGCTTGCAAACATTTTCTCACCACTGTACATGAAAACAAAAATACATGAATGCAGATAGAAATCACATTAACTGGCACAATCTTTTTCCTTATCTTATTATCTTATTTTCAAGTTCACTAAAGCAATTAAATCCAGCCATGCAAAACCTTTCAATCTTATAGCCACCAGGTGGCAGAGACAGTCTGTGTACTGTAAACCAAAAAGATTTATTATTTATTACCAGATAGGTGCAACATTTACTATGTGCATTTGTTAGATATGTGCAGCATCACAAATCTCCTTGACTCTAAGAATCTGTCCCTTGACCGCTGTGGTGAACTGGAGTAAAACTGGATGGAAAGCTGGGATTATTCCGCTGGTCACATGGCTGAAGAAGGAGCTGGCTGTATTGGAATCTGTTGGAGAGCAGCTGCTTCCTCCGCTCTGCTGTTGTCAGATCAGACGGTTGACATTCTCAGGCCATGTGTCAAACCTGAACATCCTGTCTATTCGAAGGGGGGGATTTCTCACTTTCTGGTTACTCACTTATTCTCTTTTTTCTCTGGAGGCTGGCTGATCTGTGGCTGGGGACCAACTGAATTATCATCATTCAAGCTAAAAAAAAAAACCCCCGCAATAATAATGAGATATGCAAATGAGAAGCGGGAGTCTGGGGAAACGGGCGTATGAGGGGGTCGAGGGGAAGTGCGCAGTGGCTCCGATTGCACAGGATTGGGACACTTCAGCTTCTTACACCACTGCACAGCAGTTGTGGGACCGGCGGACAATCAGGGCTTCCTCTAACTCATACTCCCCACCCAGCCCCCACTGACACCATCTGTACGTTAAGCCCATCTCCCAGCTCCCCCCCCCCCCAAACACACACACAAGCTGCAGCACTGCAGGTCTGCTGCTGGGGAAATCAGCAGGCCGGCTTTGGATATTTTTAGCCACTGCAGTATAAATAGCTCACGTATAAAGGTCCAGCTGTCTCACTACCCCCCCCCCCCCCGCCCCCCCCACCCCCCCCCCACCCCCCACCCACCCCCCCGCACACCCC
>JAODKE010000037.1:7229744-7241883 GCA_026779605.1 Mormyrus hasselquistii
GGAAAATCCATGAGGACTAAGAACCGGAGCATTTGTTTACTCATTTATGTATTTTGTTGTTATGGCAGCAAGAAAGATACAGATGGCTTAAGTTCTCTTGTTGAAATCTGAGCGTCAAACAGATCGATGGATAGACTCGGCACGCTTTAAGCTTTTCCGCGTCATTCCGATCACGGATCTTGTGCTTATTACGTGCGTGGGGAAGGGGCACTGACCTGATCCCCTGTGAGCATGGAGGAATGGGAACAGTCCCGGTTCACAATCAGAACTAATTATGTGTTAAATTAGCCAATTGTCATGCTGTCTGATTACAGAAGGTATTTCCAACAGATGGAGTCAAGAAGTGCAGAAAGTGTGCTATACCGTGCATATTGTATTCCCTGAATCGGGGAGGGGGGGGCGCAGTCGCGTCAAGGCACGCCCCGAGATTCTCTTCCACCACACGCTGCTGTCTGCAGCGAGCACAGTCCTACGGTGCTGGCTGAGGCGTGCAAAATCAGCACACCTGTGCGACGCCGCCTGGCTTGTCCCTCGGGCAAATCACAATTTCCTCGCTCCAAGCCCCCGGTCCCGGGAAGCGAGAGAATCACACTCGGGGGGGTGGGAGCTGATTCCGCATGGAAATGAGGTTCCAATCCGTCGCTTCGCCAGTGGTCCCTCACATGGATGAGCCAGACCAGTTAACCTCCGCTCCTTTAGCCGAGATAAACTCAAGGATTCAAAGGCCCCACTGTCCACCCCCTGGCCCTAAACACCAGCCCATATCTGAGCACTGGAAAGCACTGAACGCGCTCAGAAGCTGGGGAGATGGTAGTACTACCTCCAAATAACAGACTTATAACAACTGTGCACCTCATGCAGTTCCCTGAACATGGGGATCACAGGCACTGATGGAGGACATTGAGTGGGAAGTAGAATTTTGATGCCACTTTCCCCCATTCCATGGTGAACACCAACCGCGTGTCAGAGATCTCTCCATCTCACACTGTTTAGGATGAGACAAAAGCCAGGAAGCCCTTAGCTCTAACCCTGTCCTTGGGGACCCGCAGACGGACCACATTTTTGCTTTCTCCCTGTCTGTGGGTCCCCAGAGACCAGGTAGGGAAACACTGCCTTAGCTACATGGCACCCTGTTCCAGCGGGGGCATAAGCGGGGGCATATTTAACATGGCAGTGCATTTCTCCAGCACCCCTGGATGTCTTCATCCAGGCGATGGCCAAGGACACCGTGCCCCACAACGCTGACAGCCTAATGCCTGAAGGGACACTATGAATACTGAGCATTTACCGTTACTTGTGCCGTTGGCTGTCCTGTAATTCTATCGCTTCTGAAGACTAATAAAATGTGACGCATATTAAAGATTAAAGATGCCCGCTGCCGCCGTATTCTTTCCATTTTTACTGAGACGTGCTCTCACAGCTTACGGAGTCATGCTCCGTTTGTCTTGTTGTATGATCGCTCTTCCGTCCTGTTTCGTCTCGGGCGTCTAATCGAAAATGATGATGTCCTCCCAGAGTTGAATGTTACGTATCCCAGGCATCGCTCCAGTGGTCTCTTCTCTCTGGTCGATTGCTGTGACAACGAGCCTGACTGGGCGTTAAATGATTTTGTGTGGAGGTTAGGTGACTCAGTTATCGTGTGTGTCAGGCACCGAGAAACCGGAGGTGGCTGTTGGGTTAGAGGAACATCTAAGATGTCGGGGAGAGACCCTAGAGAAGGAGGAGGGAGAGGGGGGGGGAATGCCCTTTTATTTCAGAAGCCATTTTCAGGCACTAATAGAATAGAATAGAATAGAATAGAATCCCTTTATTGAAATTGTAACAAGATAAATAGACAATAAATCTCAGTGTGTATGATTAACCCACTGATGCCTTGAGGTAGACGTGAATATTAAGGGAAAAAAGATAAACTACACTAAGTTAAATTAATAAATATAAGTATATAAAATACATAGAAGTGGTTGGAAGTGATTGTGCTTATGGTATATGTCAGCATATTTAGTATGAATATACATATTACCCTGTTTTCAGTATGTAGTGTGAGATAAGCATGTATTACAGTCGTGCAATCATGAGTACAATAGTGCAATTAGGACAAGTGTATATATGATTAGATGACCAATATATATACATACAAATGTGCATTTAGTTCAACAGGTGTGAGAAAGCATGATGAAGATGAAGGGACTAAGGTAGGAGCTGCTTGTCATCCTGAAGGTTCGGGAAGGAAAAGTCCTGTAGGGTCGTCCTGGTAGCACGTTACCAGTCGACAGGCACGCTCTGCATGGGTGATGAGGTGCCCCCTCGGGCTGCCTCGTCCCTGCCACCGCTGCGGGCTCCCAGAGACGAGGCGTCTATCGTGTTTACGGCTCGGGGAGGATAAACACGCCGCGCGGAGTCTGACAGACGGACCTGCTTCTGCCAAACCTGAGCGAAAACGGGCGTTCTATTCTGGGAGCAATTAAAAGGAGGAAACAAGGACGGATGTCGCAGTCACACCTGCGTGGTATGTTGACATCCGAGGCTGTCGCTGCTGCTTGGCAGCCCCGGGGGGTGTCTACTGCTGGCTTATTATGGGATGGCCAGGGGCTCACACCTATACCCCTCCAGGTTTGAGCATTGCTATGGTGCGCCAAGAAAAGTTTAATGCACACAGACTCTCTGTTTTGAATACCGGTACAGAAGATGCCATCGATGGTTTTCCAGCGTAACCAGCGTAAAAGTATGTAAAAAGCTAATGCTTAACCAGGGACGGAGTTAGAGATGAAAGGATGGTGGGTAGGGAGGGGCGAGTCTTTACTTGAGGGGGGTGATGGCAAACTGTCCATGATTTAAGTCAATAAATATTTATTTTATTTGGGGAACCTAAAAACATTTTAGGGGGCTAATGCCCCCCAAATATGGGTTTAATGATACGCCTTCACTGAAATATGCCAAGATCTGACACAAGAGTTTAACCCGCTGGTTCCTATTATGGCTGTATTGTGGTGTTGACGGCACTGTACATGGAAATTCTGGCCCGCCTAGCTTTCGGAGAACCCGCTGCCTGTCCTTCACAGTCGACTCATTTCAGATCTGCCTTATGCTTTGCCGCGTACTCCCAGTCTTTAGGCCTCATTAGCTCGGAGCGCTTCCTGCTAGCGTCACGTTGCCAGCGGCAGTCAGCTCTTCCTCATCTCTCCCCTCTGAGTCACAGGTTCTCTCACACACATCTCCACCCCCCCATCCCCCCCGGAACAGAGACTGCCTCGGGATGATCTGTCACATCTATCCCTCCCAGATCACCCCATCATCACCACCTTAACCCCTCTCACATCCTGTAAGCAGCAAGGTTCCCGGCGATAATGAAGCATGGACCGCCTGACCGTTGTCTTCCATCCGCCTGCCGCTCCGCTGGGCCTCGGCCTAGAACCTTGCTCCATCCCGCCTGGGTGGCACCTCGGCCTGAAATCCAGGCCCCGAACACGCAGCGCTGTACTGTCATGCCAGGTTTAATATGCTTGGGCTGCATTTATTCTCTTACATTAACTGCAAAATGAATGTTGTTTGTGTAGCTGCCTGCAGGCTCTGTGTATTTTAAAGAAAATATGGGGAAAATAATCATTCTGGCTTAGAGTACCGGATTAAGATATTTATATAATTGTAATAGAATAACCGTGCCCTGTTATTTCCTGTGGGGAGTTTTCATGTGCCCCATCTCGCTTTCTGTGAGAGCCACAAATGCACATGTACATACAGGTAGGACCAAGTTTTGGGGTCAGAGTGCAGCCAGAATTCCTGGAGCAATTGGGGTTCAGGACGTTTTTCTGAAGGACCCAACAGAGATACAGAACCACAACCTTCCGGACACACAGTAAATAATAAAACTTTATGATTCTATAAACGCCTCAGGACCTCTTGCTGCTGTTTTTTGTTTTTTTTTTTTCTTTTCTTTTTACCTTGACACAAATCCCCATTCATGTTGTTCTTGATCATCACTTACTCTGCCTTTTTATCTCTCTGGTTTAGGTCACCCTAGAGCTTTTCCTGAATGAAAGCCAGTCAGAAGCTAACAACCACAAACTGCAACAGGGAGCAAAGAGAAGACGTTGACTGGACCACAAGGCATTGGCCAGTTCCTGTTTTCCTTCTGGTTCTGGCCAGCTATAGCCTGCTCGCTTTTATACGAATAAATGCAGCGCCAGCCAGGGATTTTATATAACGAAACGTAAATTAATAGCTGACATAGAAGCAGAGTGCAGGAATCCTGTGCCGGGTGTACCCTAACCGTAACCCTAACCTTTTGCCCCACGCTGCCTGGGATGGGCTCCCGGGCCCCTGACCACGAGAAGCAATTTGAAAATGGACGGATAGATGGATAAACATAGAGCAATAAATGAGCATTATGCAGTCATTATAAATGTTAGTTTAATGTCTTCCCCGGGCTTGAGCTTTGTTATTGTTCATCATGCCTGGATCCTGAGCTCGTCGCCTGGCTGTACTCAGCAGAGAAATCCCAGTGTAATCCCTCATCGCTTGTCCCAAGTACTGATAATTTGCTAGCCGGAATCATGACCATGAAACACCAGTAGTATTCCTGGATGGAATTCCTCGGCATATTTTAAATGGCCCCTTCGGTTAAACTCCGGGGTATTTTCGGCCCCTTTGTATAAATCGCACCGAAGGCCGTGTTTTCCTTAGCGATCTCGTGACCCACCATTTCCTTTTCGCTGTCAGCTTTGATTTCTCCTTTCACTTAATAATGAAGTAACCCCCCCCCCCCCCCACGCCGTTGCCTTTGGGGGGGGCTGAATCCCAGAGTCCCTGTTAAACCATGCAGCTCGGATATAATCTGGCCTGTCGGGATGTCTAATTACGTCAGCCTGGAGCGGAGAGGGCGCCTGGTCCTGCTCGCTCCACTGTCCATCCTCAGGAGCTCTGAGAGGAGGAGTGTTTCTTTCCGGAAATGCTGCCTCGTGTCCTCGCACCGCTTCCGTCCTGGCTGAGGGGGGGAAATGGTTTGTTGTCCAGAATGCAGGGGATACGGAGGGTGGTGCTACCCAAGGCCAAAGGAAAGAGCTTGATATTGGGGGTCGCAATGTAATAATTTAAATATAAAGGTAAATTTTTTTTGGTGGGGGGGGATTGAACTTAAAACAAATTAAATATTGGGAGGTAGTGCACAGTTCCTATGCTTCTGGCACTACTTCTACTCAGGGATCTGCTAAGTGGACTTTACGATGTGTCCAGTCTGGCACCAGCATACGCTGTAGAGGAACGTGACGGATGCCCACGGCTAGAGGAAGCTCACATGCAGCCAGAAGCGAATAAATTGAGAGTGGGGTGGCCACTTAGCCCGGCGTAGCCCCCCGGGGGCTTCACTGCCTCTCATGAGCTCCAGCCAGGCTGAGACTCTGGCAGCTTCTTCCGCCAGAAGCTAATAGAGTTGGCTGCCCCGGGCTGCTTGCGTTACTCGAAGCCGACTCGAAGCGGTCCCTAAATTTAGGGGGAAGCGGGGTACGGTCCAACTTTAGCAGGCTCATGAATTATAGGTGTGGTCACGGGCTGTGATTCCTGGTCCGGTGCAGAGAGTGGTAGCCTGTCCTGTCATCGTTCGTATCGGTGGTTTAGATACATGTTTTCCCATCAAACGGCATAGAACAGCACCGCCGTGGACCAATTATAGGGCCCATGCTAAATTTATCCAGTTTCAGCTGTTAGTGGCTTTTCATCGTAAAGGATCACAGTATCTACAAATTCATAATTAGCATTTATAATTACCACAATTAACATTCATTCTTTATGTTTCTCAGTACATGGACATCATCCCTCTGCTAATTTGTTTTGTTTAATCACAATGTATTTTCGTGCGTTTGCTTCTTGTCTCAGCATGTTTTTGCAGAATCAGTTCCTCAAGTATTTAATGAGGTTGCACAATTATTTTTTGTACATGTTGCAGCCATAGATAATGTTTTCATTCCATATGTGGCCACGACAGTACAGTTCATGTTTGTTCACCTACATGAGGCTACTTCGGCTCTCTGTTTTGACGCACTGCTTTGGGTTGTTAAATAAAGACATCGTTTCTCTTATCTAGGTTAAACAGGCGTAAGTTTAGGGCTGAGATCCGTATCGCAGTTCCAGTTAATGGGCTGATGTTAATGGCGTCTCTTCTCTCTCTCTCTAGATTCACAGCCAAGCCCCCGCCCAGTCGTCTTCACGTTCACGCTCTAACTCACCCGCAATCCGAATCTGAATCAGCAGCTTCCGGCTAAATTACACCCTCCGGCTAACAACACCGTTAATCGCAGGCGCCCATCTCAAGCGGCGTGAAGGCGCCGTTAGCCAACATTGCTAATCGCAGTAATTATGGTGGCGGCCTCTGTGTGGCAGCGCAGCGCAGCGCAGGTTCCCCAGGGCTCCAGTGAAATGCCCCACTTGTTGCCGCTTCAAGTAGCACTTGGGATGGCAGCCGACTTCCCGCAGGGGGCAGTGCGGTGTCGTGCATGCTGTTTTCGTCTTTCTACTCCACCCCAAGAGGGAGGACCCATTACAACTGGAACATATTTCTCTTGTGGAGATGTGGGCCAGTTTCGCTTCCCAGTCTTTGCAGGAAAGGATGGTGAGAATCATCGCTACACATTTATGAGACACAATGAGTGACTTAAGCCCCTATTTCATATGAACGTGGCCAATCCTTACATTTTAATTTGTTATATTTGTGTATTTGGATGTTTTGTATATGTTTTAAATAAATATTCTGTCTTACATCAACAGATATATTCAGCAGGAGCGTTCGAGGGGAGTGGATACCCTGGCAGAGGACCCAGGTTACACTCGTGACCTTCCTCTGAGCTTTAAGGAGCCTGGTCATTCTCCTCCACCATCTCTCATCAACAAGGTGTTTCCATCCACAAGAGTGCCGCTGACTCGGTGCCTTTCTGTTTATCGCACCATCCTCCGTAAACTGAAGACGCGGCAATGTGTGAGAATCCCCGGACGGCGGCTGTTTCTGAGATGCTCAAACTGCCGCGTCTGGCAGCAACAGTCGCCCAGCGTCAAAAGGCTTAGCCGCGCTAACGCTCCGCCTGACGGTGAGCGACCCTCTTGACTCTTGACGTCCTTGCACTGCATTCAGTGGCAGAGATGCGACTGGCCACTCAGAAGAGCAGGTGTAGCCGCTAAACAGGCCTCTGAGCGTCCTCGCCTTTCATCTCGGTCAGCTCGGTGACCGCAGCGCCCGCGTCTTTTTCCGGCAGGAAGCTGCCTTTGCCATGGAGGTGTGCTGAGGCCAGCGCTCCACTTTCCTGGCTTTGTGTACGACACGGTGGCCTCCGAAGGCTGCGTGCGCGTCAGCTGTGGCAGCAGGACGTGCCCCGGGGGCCGCCCCCTTAACCGGCACCATAAATCACGGCGCCCTCGATTATGACACGGCTGTGCAGAGCAGTTAAGCATCCAGGTCTGGGCTGGTTCGGACGCTAGGGGGATGGGCGGCATCTCGGCCACATAATTAAAAAGGCGGACGGGAAAAGCAATGTGTATCATGGGGTTCTGTGCCCCGCCCGAGGAAGTATGTGCAGTCATGTGACTGGGGTTGGCTCCCGGGATGGTCAGGTGACCTTCCTTCAGATTCCCTGTTATTATGTGAGATTCAGTTCTGTTTTTCGCTTGTCCTCACTGAGCATGCTTCACCCCACTCCCACACGTGTCACTTCCTGTCAGTCCTCTGTTCTTTCCACCTGTTGCTTCCTGTCTTGCTTCTGCTTGTTCTAGCCCACCCTCTGGCCCCACATCGTCCCATCCCCACGTCACATGATCATACTCGCTGTCCCCAGAGGTGTAGAAAAGTTTGATATTGTGGGGGACACAACTTAATAATTTAAGTACGTATGGTTTTTTATATGAGTAGGGCCGTGCAAATGTATCCAAATCCCTCGCGCTTCCTGAGCCCCTTGCTGTTCTACCCGCAGCAGGTCCAGTTTCCCCAGCAATTTCAGAGACCCGAATGGCCTGCATGAACATCTGCGATCACTTCAGGGCGCACGCAGACTGTGCCCGCACACGCAGCCGCAAACGCAGTTGCAAAGCAGCCGCAAACGCAGCCGCACACACACATATGGGTACGAGAAACAAACGGCAGCCGCTTGTTTAAGCGATGCATATTTCCTTATTTATTTATTTCGACATCTGGTGTCTCTTTAATTGCGTGTTGAGCCTATTAATTTTCTTAATTAAGATTAAAGGAGGAAGTACGCAATCACTGGCATCCCATTTTCACGGCCGCCGCGACGCGATGCAGCCTCTGACTGCACTAATTACGTTCCGCCGCGGCGAAGTGCTCCCCAGGATGGCCCCCTAATGGACGATTAATTAACGGTCCCGTAGCGAGGGTGTCGTCTCACGGTACGGGTACAACTTTTCGATTTCGAGGCACGGCGGCATGTGGGTCAGAATGTTCTGCTCTAGTTGCCTTACATCCACAGATCCATGTCCTCCTCACTGCACTGCCTTGGCACGGCGTTTCTCAATCCGGTCCTCAGCGACCCCCAGACGGTCCACATTTTCGCTCCCTCCCAGCTCCCAGTGCACCTGTGCCGTTGGCATGGTGTTCTTGATTGGCTGGAAGCTGGAAGGGATCAAAACTGTGGACTCTCCAGGGGGTCCATGTGGGCTGCGTTGAGAAACAGACACAGTGTCCTAAACCAGTAAACCGCGCGCCCCCTCCTTCTGGTCAACCTTGCCCAAAACCCCCCAAACCCTACTAACTCTGTCCTACCGCAGCGCTGAGCGTCTTGGACAGATGGTTTTCAGTAACCTCCTTAGAGCGTCCCATCCCCATGCAGCCCCCCCGCGGAAAGCTAAAGTGGAGGGTCGCGCCCCCTGAAAGCCTCAAATTAGCTTGCAGCAGCCAGAGCCCCAGCGAATCACATGAGCTTAATAGGAGGACATGCTGCAGTAGCTGGGGGGGGGGGGGCAGGGGCTGGGTTTGCCATCCTACATGCAGAGCTTTAGGGGAAATGAACCTTGAGATAAAGGTAAAGTGGAATATTATCAGAGCTTTGAGTGGGAATGGCACTTACCGTCAATCACGGGAGAAACCCGGCCAGTCACCCATGCCTTGGGCTTCGGCCACATGGAGGATTAAAGAAAATTAGGGAAAAGCCCCGGGCCAGCATGACGCTCTGTGGGTCTGAGGACAAAAAGCTTCCCATCTTAAGATTGATATACTTGAGCAAGCATGTGATGCGATGCCCTCTGACCCTCAGCTGTTAGGAGATGGATGGATGGATGGATGGATGGATGGATGCCGTGTAACGGGTCTCACACTAAAATAAACAATTAAACAATACTTAGGGACCTTTTCCATCTGGGGTGGGGAAAGGCCTCCGTGAGTGTGGTTCCATGGCTTAAGCCTCTTTGCCTGTGACTGGTGGTTAGTAGTTTGAATCCTGCACTCGGTAGAATAGCCTCTTAATGCCTCAGCTGATGCTCCCAGGTCCCTGGATCAATGGCTGACCCTGCAATCGGGCTCCGGGCTTCATTCTCAACTACCGATGTGCACAAGTCTTAAAAAATGGGACATGTCCAAAAAACGTGAGCGTGTGTAAATGATAAATAAAGCATAATTCAGAGTGGTGGTAAGAGTCGGATACCTTTTAACCCCGACAGGAATGAGCGCGCTGAAACCTGAAGGCCCCTATGGCCCCGGGGGCAGCAGTGGAGGGTGTACCTCGGGGTGTTCCTCTGCGCCCTTCATGGCCGTGCCAGTTCCCTTCCCTCCACGCCAATCCTGGGGTGGTGCCGCCACCGATTAGCGAAGGGAATATAGGGAATGAATCCTTTGGATTTGGCACGGCACTGTGCGACGCCGTGACGAGAAGCGCACCGCCGTGACATTTACAGCGGCTCTCTCAGCGAGGTGCCCACGCAGCTCGCCGCGGGCATCACCCACTTTCCGCCTGGCGCACTAATTTATTAAATATAAGAGCATGGCTAGGAATATAAACGCCAAGCCACATGGAGAAATGCAGTGGGGCACTGCAGAAGAGCTCCTACAATACATTCAGTTGTCCCCATTCCAGGATGGGAGGCGATTCCCGAATGGACCGTTTTCCCGGCCGATGAGCAGCATGCGGCTGTCAAGCTGCCTAATCGGGGGGCGCTCTCCTCATCACGTGCTTCCCCCCACCCCCTTTTCATTTGATAATAGCGAGAAGCTTTGCCGCTTGTGGCTGTGAGGCTGGTTCCGGAAAGTTCTGTCAGACATAACTGTCCTTATCATGGTCACCTGTCATCTGAATAAGACTCTAGTACTGCGTGTATAATACCAGCCCACCCCCCTTGTTATCCAGCTTTTCGGGGGGGGGGGGGGCAGCTTGCTGTATTCCTCCCCCTCCCTGACTGCAATAGTGCCACTACTGCATTTACCCCTCATTCCCAGGGCAAGACCTGCCCCCCCCAGCACAGCAATCTTCTTTATTCCTTTAGCAGAAACTTTTATCCAAAGCAACATGCAGTTCAGAAAGCAGGGTGCAGGGAGCAATTGGAGATTGAGGGCCTTACTCTGGAGCCCAATGACTTGTGTAAATCATTGAAATTACGCTGCTTATCATGAGATTCAAACCAGCAACCTTCTGAATGTGGCCCCAGCGTCCTAACCCTCAGAGTCGCACTCCATCTGTGTGCATAGAATAATGTTGTCTGGAACTGGTTTGCATTACTGCATTCTCTCCCTCTGTGAGAAACCGGGACATAATCATTATACAAAGGGTCTGGGCTGCACTGGCCAATACTCCAGTGCGTCTTAGTCAGTGCTCACTGTCATACCCAGCTCTAGATCAAAACGACTTTATTTTAGGCTCTGGGTCTCTCTGTAAGTGAGGGCAGATCACTGTGACAAACTGATTTATATTTTCGCCTTTTTATGCAGTGATTGTCTACATACGGTACACACCTCTTTGAGGTGGCACCAGGCCAGAATCAAAACCACCGAAACACATGGGTCTAAAACTGCAGACTGCAAAACTCTGGTTAGTCACTATCCATTTCCGCCATAAGCGGATGTCCGCCATAAGCGGATGTCTGCCATAAGCATGCCTACATCTGCACGCTAATTGTTACTCTATCGCTTAATTGTCATCGTTTTTTTATTTTTCACTGGGCCGCCATTTCGCCCCACGGCAGACCACAGCGGGGTGTAAATCCCCCCCCCCCCTTTCCCTCCCCCCCGCTGTATGATACAGCATTCCCACACAGAACAGCACTCAGAGAAGCATTATGGGTAAATCCTCCGGACAACATGGATAAAGGCTTCCCATTTGTTTGGTAATACGGAGTCTGTGTACTTAATCCCCAATTCTTTTGATTTAGGGCTTCTGCGTGGAAGACCACCATAAATCACCGCTAAGGATAACATGGGTTGTCAGTCTGACTATTCTTCAGCTAATGTTAAGAAACCCAGTCTTACAAACATCCATTGGATGTATATTATATTACTAAAGTCCCTTATCTTTGCACCTGTAGATTTGTGGGTTACAGACAGGGGCGGTGAAGCTGTGTGGAGACGACAGCAGTTCAACTCAACAACACTGCTGCCCCTGCTCTGCTTTGGGTCCTTTATGCTTTGAGCTCAGTGAGATCATGGGAGAAGCTCAGATAAAACTCACGTGTGCGTAAGCGTGAGCTCAGTCATTCATCTGGGCTGCAGCGGCTGTTTTAGTGATTATTATAATAACAATACTGTGCACTTCTGTAACTGTAATAAAAGCATGCGCTGTAATCGTCATTAAAACGTACCCAAGCACTCTTGTAATTGTTATGAAGTCCTTGATATCGGTGTTCTGCTCTCTGGATGCCGGTCTAGGCTTGAGATTTCTCTCTATCCCAGCCATAGCTTCTGTGTTAGCATCTAAGAAAAACAGCGACAGCAAAGAGCTCTTTCAGCATTTTGATCATGGTCAGGATTTTCTGTGAATCATCCCCATAGCCCGTCAAAGATGACAACCGCTGCCTCAGCTTGCCGTTTGGGGGGGGGGGGGGGGGGTCCCGGCACTCCAGGACCCCACCAAGTAGCGCTCCACCACTCTTGCCGGTGTGCGAGGGGCTGGCTGCACCACCCCCCCCCCAACCCCCCCCCCCACCACGCGACGCGGTTAACACC
>JAODKE010000037.1:7247025-7258710 GCA_026779605.1 Mormyrus hasselquistii
AGCTCTGACCCTGTACCGTGACGCTGCGGTGTTGAACCGGGGCCGGTGTACAGTCAAACAGGCTGGATTTAAGGAGTGATCAGAGCGGGTGCTGGTGGTATAACCATCACCCTGCGGCTGCTCAGGATCGATGGCGGTCATGTGTCCCGTGTGATCAGTCACCAGGGGTAGATGCCGTGTAATTTCTAGTGTGCTCTATCCCACCGGTCTGGACCTTTCCGCACTTTACACAGAACTTTCCTGTAAGGTCACATGGGGGGGGGGGGGACTGCTAATGGACATGAAGAAGAGGGGGCGGGGACATGGAGCAAGAGGGGGTGAGGTCATGAAGCGGGAGGGGACGGCATTACCATCGAATGAGACAGCAGCGGTTATGAGACCACGCTCCCCTAGGTTAAGTGAGCAGTTTGGGCCAGAGCCTCGTACCTGCAGCTGAGTAGGGTAGGGAGGAGCGAGGCCTCAAAACACCTGCCAATCTTGTTTCCAAACGTGGCCTAATTAAAGGCCGAGGGGGCCGGAATTGGCTTGGTGCGTTAGAACCATGTGCCTGTGATGAGAAAGTAGCCAATTCAGATCCCCAGGCCAGTGAAGTGCTTTTCCAATTGGGCCTTTGAGCAAAAGGTTCTTAACCTCCAATTACACCATGACTGACCCTGCTTTCTCAAAAATGTGCACAATTTGGATAAAAGCATCAGCTAATTAAATAAATGACATGGTTTTCAAGTGCAATGCCAGTAAATTCTCAGCCTCCATACCTAGGAAATGATAACCGCACAGGATCATGAAGAAAAGCATGTGAAGGTGGAACAAACAACGTATAAAGAGAAAATTGTTAATATGACTCAATGTCGAGCCACGAGTCAATGTCAAATGTGTTGCTTAACCATATAGATGGGTTTCCTCCGGAATGTTCTATCTTCTGTGTGGGGATTCTGTGGACTGTTTGTGGGTCCCCAGGACTGGATTGGAAAACTCTGCTATGCTGCATACAGTATACATGCATATATACATACATGTAGAGACACTGTACTGCATATTTATGTATATTTTTAGAAACTGCTAGCATTGAGAAATTCAGTATTCTGTTACCATAGGGATTATTTTGATATTCAGCATGTCAGATGTCACCTGTACTGCACCCCCAATGAGCCGTGGGCTGTCTGTGTGCACAAGCCCCGCAGACCTGCACAGAGGAGGAGAAATTTATCTTGAAGCCGCAAAAGTTTAATGGACCAGTTTCATGCACCTTCATCTGCACTTGTTAGAAAAACAAACCCCCCCCCCCCCCACTCCCCCCCCCCCCGACATCTGGTCTCGATGGTCACCCCCGGCTCTCATGCCGGTGTTTATTCTTCTGCACGATGCGGCGTCCATATCTGGGTCCCCGGCAAGCTCACGGTCGATACTGCCGTCCGCGGGGGAGTGATCCGGTGGCGGGGGCGGATAGACTGGGGTGAAGGAAGGAGTGTAATCAAAACTGAGGAGAGGACGACACCCCCCCCCCCCCCCCCCCCCACAAGACGCCGGGGGGGGGAGGGGACGGCTGGGCCAGGCCTCCCCCCTCCACCACTTTGTAAACACAGACGGATTTCCAGGCCGTTTGAGGACACTGCGCCCGTCACAGTCGGCCCCGGCAGGATAAAAGACACATATGTCTGCTCATGCACAAAGGGGAGTAGAATCATTAGCAGAGGAGATGGGGGAGCGACATCTGAACCCAAAATTGATCATGCAAAATTTGCAACTATTTACCAAGAATCTCCCCTTTCCCTAAGACGACCAATTTGGCCCTCTCTGTGTCAGAGACCCCTCCCCTGCCCCTGCTCAAACACTCTCGCTGGCCACTGCACTCCTCCCCTAAGACGTCTGTTAACCGCCCCCCCCCCCTGGTTTTTGACGTCACCCCCTTGTTGAGCACTGCAAACTGTCAGGTGCTAGATGAAGAAGCTTCTGTTTGGAGTGGGTTTCTGCCACTGTTAGCATTCCCATGTGAGCTCATCATTCCCCGCCACCATCCCGGCGTGACACATCTACCGCGATATGTAAACGCCCCAACGTGAAAAGCAGGAGCTGGGGCCAATCGCCCAACCCCCCCCCCCCTCTGCCGACTCCCTACACGGAGTGACTCATTTATCCCGCCGGTCATAAACGATGTTGAAGACACATTCGTGCCTGGTTTATGTGAGGAGTTTGTGCCTATAGATAAACAGCCAGTGACAGCCTGAACCCCCACCATCCGCCCCCCCCCTCCCCACCAGGACACCCAGCTCCCATTGCTGTAAATGATTGGCTGGGTGACACCACTACAAGGATGTGCAGGATGATCCATGTACTGTGTGAGCGCAAACCCACGAGCCAGAAGTAAACGTCACAGCATCTGCCTCTAATCCACCATCGTTATATGCAAATTGATGATACCTGCGGTGAAATATAATGGCCAGGAACACCTGAGTGGTTGGGTCTCACCTGGGTATAACTCCATGCCGGCACAATTTAAGGTGGGATCTGCCCACAGAAGGAACCACAGGCACCCGTAGTCGTAAAATACGACCTGATGAGGGCCAGAAAGTCGGCTTGCAGAGATCCTTTAAATCCTTCATGCTAATTCTAGACGATGCATTATTAAAGCCTCCCCTCTAGGAGATGTCATATAAGAGGACTTAATGGGGCTCTCTGCCTCCATTGCAGGCTCTGCTGGTCGGCCCTGTCGAACATAGTAATCCATATGGCTGTAACATCACACGGGTGGAAGCAGAGTTGAGGCAGAGACCTCCCGCGTGTCTCCCGATTAACCGCAGGATGCCCCATGTGCAGGACGACCGTGTCCTTGACTGAAGGATCTCATTCTGCGGGGGGGGAGAGAGAAAGCGCATGCACTCCTCAACAGGGTTCGAGGATGCACGTGTCCATGTCTGCAGATTTAGGCTTGCGGGTGCAAGGCCTGGGGGTTCACGGACGTGCGTGTCCGAAAGCCACGGTGGTTAAAAAGCCCAGTGTTATCCTACTGCTCAAGAGTACAACAGCCACCCCTCCTCAGACCGGAGTCTGCACTGAGACCCCTCTTCCTCTGGGAGGCGTGTGCGGTGTTTCCCCCCAGCTGTCTGACCAGTTTGCAGAGAAGTCACATTTCACTAGGAAGAGCGTGTTCAGGCTGTTCCCACGCCTTCGGCGTGTGTGTGTGTCTGTTTCGTGCGTGTGGGTGTGGGACAGGTGCACCTGTGTTATTTTTAGGGGGCGTCTTTTTACCCGTCCCGGATCTGGAGCTCTGAGCCTTCGCCGGAGTTTCATGATGGTGTCCGGCTTTATCCGGCTGGGCCTCTGATAGGATTTCATGGGTTTTATCTCGTCCCTGTTTGACGGGCACAGTAAGGAGGCACTGAGTCAGCGCTCATCACGGTGGGGAATGCTGCTCTGGCACCGGCGCCCCCATGTGGCACCACGGCAGCGTGGGATAGAACTGGGGCGGGGGGTGGCGGAGGGGAAGCAGAGCGTGACAGGGGTGGGGGCGGCTGGAGGTGGGTGGCTGGCAGAAATAACACACAGGGCCCCTCCTCTGCCTGCTGTGATACATCACACCGGATAGGCCGCCTCCCCTGGTGGGGAAACCAGCAGCAGGCCAGGGGGGAATTAAATTACGTGGAACACGATGGTCATTACAGCAAGGGGCCTCCCCTTGCACTGTCCTCCAGTAATAGCAGCAAAGCACTAGGGCTCTGGAATCCCTTCATCCTACTGATCAGGAATCACCGTGGAATCCCTTCATCCTGTTGGTCAGGAATCACTGTGGAATTCCTTCATTCTATTGGTCTGGAATCACCATGGAAACCCTTCCTCTTATTGGTTATTTTGCCCTGGCACAATGCAACCATGCATGCATCCATCCATCTTTCACACTTCTTATCCAGTATATGGTTTATGGGGGCATAACATTTATCCTTGGAAGCACAGAGCACAAGGCAGAGGAACCTCCAAAATGGAATATCAGACAGTAAATGAATGTTTAAATGTCTTGGGGGAGCAAATAGGACAGCGATCCAGCCCACCTGCACAGTTCTGCTGAGAAGAGCACATGAAAGTCACCCTTATGATCTTCAAACAGTGTACTGAGGACCTCGCTCACCACACAGAGTCGGAGGGCTGGGGTTATTAGCCTGGCTAATGAATACACACGCGGGGAAGAGAAAGGGCTCGGGCGGTGTGTCTGAGAATCCCAACACAGACGGCTCTGAAAAAGGGAGTCGGCTGCTCAGCCATATGTAATGCAGTGCCTTCAAAGAGGCCTCATGCTGGCTGAACAGTTTGATGTGCGAGAAGCTGACACATTTATCCCAAAAACGTATAACACTTCTGCTCCCCGCTGAAGGACGGGAGATACCAAAGGGCTGGAAATCTCACAGCGTTTATTGACAGGGACGTGACTCTTCCCAGCATTAAAAAAACAGGCTCCCTGTGGAGCTGTGAATGCTACTGGAATTGGGAGGATTAGAACAACATTACGATTTTTTTCTTTGCCCACGTGATTCTATTCATGTTCAGTCTTACGGTGGGTATTTACTTTGGAATTCACCGAATGCTTAACATCTCCTTTGGCTCACTGTAGCTCCTGATCTTTAAACTTTTAATTTTATGGGGTGTTCCTGTTTCAGTAGTGCCTGGAAATGTCATGTCGTAACAAGTGGAAGCCTCTGAGAAAGTGACCTCTAGTCCGATCTGCCTCACTTGCACGGCGTTTTGGATAAAACTGCCTGCTAAGTAAATGCAAAAATAAATGGGGTTTGTCGGGAAAACTGATTTCTACGAAGACTGACAAATTAGAAGGTTGGATTCTTTGATTCTTTGGAGGAAGGGTTCAGCTTAGTAGAGTCTTTTAAATCTCGTGTCATGAAGAGGGGCAGCTAAGCTGATCTTTGCCGGTAACCAAACATCCCTGGGCTACTGGTGTGCTCGGTACCATCAGGAAAATCCGCAGGCTTGTCTCTGCTAACGTTGCTTATTCTTGTCCAGATCTTCGCTGGAAAATCCCAGCTGACGCGTTTTAAGGGGGAATCGGTTCCCGTCTCTCCTGAGTCATCCTGTGTTGAACAGCCTCGGATCTTCCATGTGGGTGTTCCAGTCAGTGGCCCGTGTGTTTGACGATCGAGCCAGTCAGGCCGGCCCCAGTCCGGCAGATCAGCTATCAGAGTTCTGAGGCCCCAGACAAACCAAACAAGCCGACGAACAGTGTGTTTCCTTATTGTGTTTTCCACGGTGTTGCTGCGATTACATCCGTCCATGTTTCGCTGACTCCTCCCTAGGATATTATCCGATGTATCACTCTGCTAATATGCAGCCGCACATTGATTCTCATTCAGTTCACATTTGACACATTCTGTACTTTGTTCTGCATAAATATTAGAAAATCTACCCCCTCTACTAAAACACAAATTACTGTTAGGCATAACTCCTGAGTGACTCTTCTCCATGTCCACGTTTCCTTAAATGGATCAGGCTAGGCTGGGACGTTCCTGGAAGGTTGCTGTACTCTATCATCCAGTCATGCTAAACATGCACGAGTGGCCTTGTAGACACCGTGTAAGTGCTGCAAGATTTATTTTTTCTTTAGTGGATGTAAGATTTAGTGACCCCCCCCCCCCCCATCCATTACGGACACCCAGAGGATTTTCCCAGCCTGTACCCTGTGTGCTCAGCATAGGCTCCAGGGCCCTTCATAGTCCTGCACTAGGTAAATGAGTGGAGGATGGATGGATGGATGGATGGATGGATGGATGGATGGATGGATGGATGGATAAAAAAACAGTCTAAAACTGTGCTATGTGTAATACATGCTGTCACATCAGGCTTAGCATCAGATAGAGGCTCCTGCTTGAGTCATTGAAAATGACATACCTGTACCGTATTTGCCCCAGTATCCATGGGAATTACCAAGCACAGAGGGTAGCTGGTGTTAGGTCCTGTCACATGCTCCTCTCGCCGCGTGTTGTCCACAACATGCCTGGTCACTTTCGCCCCTGGTTTGTATTTCCCCTTTTACAATAACACACAGGGATGAATCCATTTTTAATGCGTCCTCTGTAATAACGCCACTCCCTTTGAAAGATTTGTAATAAAACCAGCTGCTATTTTGACCCAGGCAAATTCATTCTAACTGTGAGGTATCAGGGAAGTTTTAAAAGATGACCATGGTGTTAAGTCTGATGTATTACTTTTTGGTAAAGTTACTCAGAGCACCGCACCAGAGGTTAAGGTGTCATCTACAGCTTACGGATATTGCCGCTTCCGGAATCAGATGGAAATGAAATTAGAATAGCCTTGGAATCTCAAAGGGCTGAGGACCCTTTGTAAAACAGACCCTAGGCCAACTTAATATTTGAGAAATTCCCACTGTGTATCACACAGGCTACAAATCTTTATCCGCATAAAGACCTTGGCCAATACAAAGAGCATGGATAATAGATAATGTTATTTCTGACACTTTTCTGGATGGGGGAACCATTGTAACATATGTATTTTCCCCAGAGAATAAAAGAATGGTTGATTCCCAGCAGCATGAGTCTGGGAAAGGCGTGTGCAGGCTATGGCGTTACTCAATGACGGGTACAGCTTTTGTATATTCTCATCACAGCTCTTAATTAATTGAAGCCTTTATTTGGATATTTAATCTCATTAGCTGAAGCGACACATAGACATTAGCCAAGAACCCGTCAAGAGCCCGGGTTCGTAATGAGCAGCGTTCACCATCGTGGACATCAAAGCCGTGTTGGGTTAGGGTTAGGGTTAGGCCTTATCGGGGGCGCTGGTTGTCAGGTGATGAGCCCATTTGTTCAGTTCACTCATATCTTGCTACTGACCATATAACATTGGGGTCACTGTGTAACTCAGCAGGCTGGGATGTTGTGCCTGTGATCAGAAGGTCGCTGGGTAAGATCCCAAGTTGGCTGAGTGATGTCAGTGTTGGGTACCAGAGCAAGGCCCTTAACCCACAATTGTCCATCTCTGCCTTCTCAAAAAACAAACTGACTTAATGTGTCTCTTAAATAAATAAAATATAAATGGTTAGTCTCACTGAAGGGTGTGCAGACTCGGATGCCTGATTAAGCTACTCCATAGTCTAACCTTGGTTTTCCAGACTGATTTCTCTGCTGATATCAAAATAGCCATATTTTGTGTTACTTCCATCCAACCACTACCCAGTCTTTTAACTGGCAGAGGGTCATTGGGATGTGGAGTGTCACCCCCTGAGCCATAGTGTTGCCCTTGCTTTTGGTCCTCTTCCTTGTGGAGTCTCTCTCTGCTCACATCCCAAATCATTGTTTCTTGCTTCCATCCCAATGTCAAATAACAACTCCTTCCTACCAATTAATGTGGTTCACATTAAATCCTGTCTGTCTTGCAGGCTTCGGCTCGTCTAACCCTGACCCTAATCCTAACCCTAACCCTGACCCTAATCCTAATCCTAACCCTAACCCTAACCCTAACCCCAACCCTACTCCCAATCCCAGTCCATACCCTAACCCTTCCACAACCTCACCTCCTACTGTGAGCCTCACCTTCTCCTGGGACCTGTTACACCTGAAGGTTATACCTTCCACAGCATAGCCAATGTTCAAGCCAGACATGCTTTGACCTTGACTAAGCATTTGCAGAGCATCATCATGATTCCATATGCATGACACATATAAGGCATCAGTTGAAACAATCTGTTTGATACCAGGAGCCTCCCAAGTTTTAAAAGCCACCAATTCTTGCGCAGTTTGATTTGATTTATTTCAATATCACACACTATAGCTTCATATTCTCTCCAGCAGGACGCAAGAGATTTAATTCATGCCAAAAGAAAGCCGGTCTCTCCCTTTAGCTGCCTGCCGCATGATTCCCGAATCACGGAAGGTCTCTTTCATTTTGAGCCTCCAGTGACACGCCAGGCTCCCTGAAGCTGTGGCTTTCCATTCATGGCACTATCGTGGTTGGGCCTGAGTGAAACTAATGCAGCTGGTTTGCCAGCTGCCTGATGGGTCACTTTCGGGCACCCCTTCATACGCGGCGCTTACCCGATTAGCCCCCGCAGGTACGTCCTGCTTGCACCGGGGGAGATGCCGCCCACTTGCTCTCCTGACATCTATAAAATGGAGGCTGAGGCTGACAGATTGTGGCATGACAGAACTGGTCCAGGAAGATGAGCCCTTTTAAGATGTGATCTGCAGACGCCCTGGTTGTCATGCACCTGCTACTCACTGACTCATTCCCCCCAGGAGCCCAGAACTAGCCACTACCCCCAAACTGGGGGTGTGAGGAATGCATGGCTCAGCAGGTTAGGACTGTGATCAGAACATCACCAGGTTGAATCCCAGGGCTGGCAGCTCTTAAGGAAGGCCCTTAACTCTAGATCGCTCCGGTGGGGGTGTGCATGCTGGCTGACCCTGCTCCTTTCTTCAATAGAAAACTTAAGATTTACAGAGGGAACCCCCCTCTCCTCCACCCCCATTCAAGCACCTACCCCTTGAAAAATCTGTGCACATCACTGTGTTGGACCATAGTGATGTGCCAGACTCCCTCGTCCTGGCAAGGACATGCGAGGACCAGCCACATCAGGCCGGTTCAGAAGTATTGTCTTTCTCAGGAAATGGGTTGTGTTCACACTTGCCGGGGAAATGGATCAGGTGCATGGCATCTAACGCAAGAGAGGGGTGGCTGTCAGCCTGTTCTCAGGATCGCCTGCCCCCCCTGGAGACTGACAACTCAACGAGCAACCTGTCTTTGGTCTTTTCGGGGATGAGCCAGCAAGACAGCGCAAGCTCTGCCGCCTGGACTCACATCATCTTAATCCCCTCCGGCACCTACAACCGAACTGCCGACTGTGAATTGTACAGCGCCAGATGCTAACCAGGCAAATCTGCAGCGCGGTTGACACTCCCCCCTCAAACATGCCTGAAAGGCCACACCTCCTGCCTGCCAGAGGGGCAGAGGGAGATACAAACTTGTTACTGGGACAAGGAGAGAAAAAATAAGCTTGTTGCAAAACAGACATGTCTATCACCACGTCGACAGTCACCACAGCAACCGATCCTTTGATACTGCCACCCCAAACCCTCAGTTTTACAGTACTTGACAGGAGATACGGTGGAAATGATCTAACACCCCCAACTAGTCATCCAACACCTAATAACGTGCTAAATATTGTGTGTGCTCACTTTAAATGTAGTTATAAGAATGTGTAGTGATACAGCAGCTTCTGCTGTTGTAACCAAATCCTTTAGAGACGAGGGTGGAGACCAGGGCTGAAATGAAATGAAATCAACTTCGATGTTTGAGATACACCTTCCAGGACACATACTTGTGTTTTACTTCTAGGGAGCTGCAGTCTTCAGTGCCTGGTAGAAACCGGAGAGGCCACACTAACCTGCTACTTGGCATCACTGGACTGAAACTGAGGAGGAATATAAAATGATTAAGAGCCAAGTCTTGGAGAAGACGAGGCATGTGACATGCTTCCTAGCAGGAGAAAACCCTGTACAACATTTCAAATCACTTGTGGAGATACGGCTTAAACTAGAACACTCACAGGGATTTAATGAGAGAAAATCTCAGATCATCCCCCTCATTACCGGTAAATAACTACTGGAGAATAGTTCTCGTGTTTCACCTTTGGAGTGCGTCACACTCTTTTGACATGATTTCAGGTCTTTTTTTTCCCCAGTACGGGATTTCAATGTACTACTGTGAGTTCTCCTTTAAAGCACACACACACACACCGGCCTGCAGATACATTAAGGTAACGTTGTCTGGTTGCATGAGGACTCAACAAAACAGAAAACTGGGCCTCATTATTTCAAGGTTTCCATAGAAACATAACATGTAAACAGACCACAATGCTGAGAGGAATGGGAATGGAGTGTTTGCGTCTAAACACAATGCCGGTTTGATACAAGTGTCCAAAGGAGGTCTACCTGTAGAGGGCACTAGAGGTGTGGTTGGCAGTGAAGAGCAAAGAGGCGGAGTTGGGAGTGACAGAATAAGTGTTCCCCGCCTCTTAAAAATGGCTGCATTTAAATTTAGCAAACTGAGTACACTGACCCCCAGGCCCAGAAAGATCCATGTTATTAGCTTTCATTAATAAAGCATAATTCAAGCTCATCTCTTTATGTTGGCTCATTGCTCTGGTTGCAGAAATTCCTGTCTCCTGGTCTGTAGATCACTGGCCTTGAATAGAATGGAAAGGCAGATCGTGAGATTCTGAAAGGATTCTGGTGAAGGCTGCATTCTGATCACTTGTGAGTCATCTTCTCTCCTCCTGTTCTTCGGGAGGTTAATGCATCAGAAGATCTTCTGGAAGTGAACAGTCACAGTCTTTACTTTAACTTCGTTTTAACCCCAAATTTTCCGGTTTCCACGCAGGCATTAGCTATTATATTTGTCTCCTATCGAATGGCACACAACTCATTGTCATGCCCCACTCGTCTGATCCCGGTGTACCACGCCCCCCTCCCTCACTGCCCTGTGTGCCACACCCCCCTCCCTCACTGCCCTGTGTGCCACGCCCCCCTCCCTCACTGCCTCGTGTGGAATGCCCATGTCACCAGCTGTGCCTAGTTTCGTTCAGTGTAGTCTGGCGTATTTAAGTACCTCCCTTCCTGTCTTCCCCCAGTCCTGTCATTGACGTTGCTGCCTGTTTGTCCTGTGTGCCCGACTGTCTCCCCCCTTAAAACCCTTGTTTCCCCAATAAATCCTTCACTTCCCCGACTTCCTGGATTCCTGTTCCTCTGTCTCCGCTCCGTTCCAGTTCCGCACGTAACACTCATAGATTCAATACCATGTTTAGATCCCATGGAGGAAAATACTGGTACTTTCACAATTATTATGAGGAAAGCTTGGAGGGTGAGCATTAGGCACCTCTGGAACACCAGGGTTTGAGCATTTGTTCAAGGATAAAGATATGACTGATCTGCTGACCACGAGGCCACAAACAACGAGCCCCTTCATATGGGCAGAGACCTTTAACCAACAGAGCCGCACCATGCCTTAATTTAGCAGATGCAGTTGTATCTAAAGCGACATGCATTCTTCAGAAAACAGATCCTAGAGCGATGGGGGGGGGGGCAGGTAAGGGTCTTGCTGAAGGACTTAATGGTGAGATCACTTTGCTGACCCAGGGATGTGAACCAATGTCCTTCTGATCGATCACAACCACATCGTCCTGACCCACAAAGCCAAACATCATCCCCCTCCTGCAAATGTACATTGTAGTATATTATAGACAGTTATGCTAAGTAGGCTTTGATCCTCTAGCTAGAGCAGGGGTGTCAAACTCCAGTCCCGGAGGGCCAGAGCCCTGCACAGTTTTTGGGTTTCCCCTCATTTAACACACCTGATTGAACTCCTTGTGCTAATTACCACACAGCTTTTGATCTGAATCACTTGTGTTGGAACAGGGAAAGAACTATGTTACACAGGACTCCGGCCCCCCAGGACACCCTTGCTCTACCTCCTGATAAGCTGTGGTCGAGATCCATACTCATCCTCTCCTTCCTATACACTGAGTCCCTCTGGTCATGGCTGACAGTCACCCTGCAAACAGAGCATGACGCAGTTTGGAAGGAGACCGTGAAGACAGCAGCAGACTGGAATCCGCAGACAGGAGACGGCGAAGACGGCGGCAGACTGGAATCCGCAGACAGGAGACTGCGAAGA
>JAODKE010000037.1:7264095-7288493 GCA_026779605.1 Mormyrus hasselquistii
CCTATACTGTACCTTCCTGCTTTCATGGAGGGGTGGGGGTCGGGGGTATGGGGAGTGTGATGAGTTTGGGCTTGATAAATCCTGCAGCTGGCATGAATGAGGGCACACCCTTTCTCTGTGGTTCCGGCTCCTAACGACGTCCCCGAAAGCTCTTTCATGCTAGTAAATAAAACCTTCCAAGGTTGCCGTGGCGACGCCCCTCAGCCTCATGGTCTATTTTTGATACAGCCACCTTTCAAAGCTCGGTCCGCGGTCCTTTACACCACCTTCGCTGATGCCCCCAGGCTTCTCTGGCGTCGACCTTGTCCTTGGATGCCAGAGGACATGCTTTCATGAAAGACAACAGACTCGCCAATTCATAGGTGCCTCAGAGCAAGAAGACAACAGAGAGCGACCCCCGTGAAAACAGCCCGATTTAAGGGCAGGGGGTACGCTGTCACAGCACCACACCTCTTGCTCTGCATTTCCTGCAGCGATTGGCTTGCTTGCTTAGGGATCGCCGCCCTGGGCCTGCATGCAGGCCACGCCCCCTCGCATTGTGCTCTGAGGGCATCTGAAAACACTTAAGTTCTGAGGATACCGTGGAAATACATCCAAGCATGAACATGTGCTGCAAAATCCCTGTTCATAAATCATCCCGCTCCCAGACCGGGGTATGTTCGCTCCCCATCGGAGGGAGGTCACTCCCATTATACGCCATTATGTGTGAGTCTTGATTTCTTCAGGGGGCAAATTGTAACCACAACAGCATGGGGGAGGAGGGGGGATTTTGTGTAAAATCTCAGAGGTGGTGCGGAGTGAGGATGTCAGTGCAAGATCTCTTTGGATCAAGAAAGAAAATCCTAGACAGCACAGGACACAAGACAGAGGACGGGGACACGACCTAACATGTATTTACATGCATGCAAGAGGTACACACACACACACACACGCACACACACAGAGTGGGGTTGAGATCCAAACCCTCAAACAGGAGGCTGCGATATATCCTACAGAGCCCTTCCATCAGTCGAAAACAAGAACATTAGCAGAAAATTGGAAAATCACTAATGTTTAGTTGTCCATTCGAAATTGCTTGAGTTTCAGGCCTAAATTTCAGCCTGGAGTGACTGTAACCTAATATTATATTTGAAGCCTTATAGGAAAACAACTTCATTTTGCACAAATGAATCTGGCGCTTTCGGCTATTGTGGTAGCAAAGTAAAATAAGTATTCATCTGGATTCACGTACAACATGTTGTTTTGATTATCGTCTTGTGACTTTTTCTAGGATTGAAATGTGTACAGTACGTGCTGATTCCTCCCAATTACCTTAATTGGTCTCAATGGAGCTGATGTGTACAAATTAATGTCTTTAAAGGAAAGATTTTCATTAATCAGCCCAGTGTTTCAGCTTCTGGTGGTGAAAAGCTGTTCGGTAAAATAAGTGCGAAACAAAAACTGGAAAAAGCAAGTCAGCTGATCCTGAGATCGAGCTCATTTAGCACAACAGAAGCATAAGCTGTTACTTTTGCTTGTGCAGTCACAACATCGGAGGGCTTCTGTCCAATCTGCCTCTTCCTCCATCTGTCTCTCACTTTAGAGCCCTTCCCTGCCTCATCATTTCCATTCCTAGATCCTTATGCAATTTCCAGCGAAACCATAAAGCGCCGTTTCAGTTCTCCGTAGCGGGATTTAGTGCAGGATGCACGCGAAGCTCAGCCACAAAAGGGCCGGCTAAATGTGCCCAGTAGCAAACAGCCAAACCACTGTTTTGGGTCTGTTTCCCCAGTACTGGATTTGTCCCCCCCCCCCCCCCTTGGTTTCCCACCCCAGGGCAGACACACGATCTATGTGTCCTGTTTCCATTCCTGGGAGTGACCTTAATAGCTGATCGATGCAGCTCCCAGCTGGGCATGAGTTCATGTTAGTGGTACTGGGACAGGACATTGCACTGGCCGTTGGGATCTCGCCAGTGGCCTAGTAAAGGTAAGCCATCTATTATTTTCAGTGATGCAGCCCGAATATCCTGGGTTGTAGGTTCAAATCCCACCACCCCCTGCTCCACCAGTGTGACGATGATTATATAAAGAGACGTACATCATCCATCTATCCATCCAAGCATCCATTATCTGAAACCGCCTCTCCTATTCAGGGGTGCGGGGGGTGTGGAATCTGTCCCAGAGGCGACGGGCGCAAGGCAGGAAGCAGCCCGGGATGGGGGGCCAACCCATCGCAGTACATACAACAGTTAAGTAATGTAATAATGATGGAAAGGAAAATGAATAAAACTGACTAACAGCCTTATGACCACTTCTTATAAACCCCTGAGGTCAAAACATGGTTTTGGCTGAAGTCACTCGCTTTGGTCATGCTGACTTTATTGCATGGTGTGGGTTATTTTATAGGTGGAGACTCCGCAAGCTCTGTCAGGGGTTCAGTGGGTTCTCTCATTCTTTTCCCAGTCTAGTTTGTCGCTTGCTCTTATTAAAGTCCACACCTTTGCGTTTTAAAGATTCGACGGTCCTGCTGCATGTGACCAGTTTGAGACAGGAGCTGAATTTACTCCCAGGGACCACTGGGGGGGCGCTCCATCGGACCCGTCAGGGAGAGCCCGTTTGCCTGGCAGTTGAATTGCTGGCCTCTTGGCAGCATTTATTATACATCACAAGGCTGGGTCCCACATGGCGCACTGCTGCTCTTTTACCAGCAGGAGCACACAGCACTCACGCCCACAGGACTGGCCTGGGACCTCAGACACGCCCCCTTCACAGTTTCTACTGATGGGATCAGTGCCACCGGACACCAGACTTTTTAATCTTCTTCTTTTATCTGATCAACTACATCCCCAGCAGAGGGAACATCACCTGCTTCCCCTTCACTTCCTCCACCTCCCCGCTTGCTGCTCCCTGAAAGGCTCTCTGATTCGCTACCAAACATGCCCCGTAAGGTGGGCTGCTGGGAAATGGCAGCGCACCCTTCTGCATGCTGTGGAAGGCACCCATGGCTGCCAGTGCCCTGCAATGGAGCTCTTTCACCTTCGGGGGACGATTTGGCGAATCATCGTTACTATTGGTAAGGATCCACCGGCTGTGACTCAACCCCTCGACAGGAAACCTCTACAACTGTATAAGGAGACCGTGTTCTCCCGGCCGTCACAGATATCCCAGAGTCCTCCACCGGCGAGAATAAATAAGGTGATGAAATGCCAGGGAATCGGGGGAGGGAGTGGTGACTGGGGAGGGGGGGTGAGTATTATTTACATTTTCCTGAAGGGAATCTGTGAAACCTTTAATCTGAGTGGCGGCGAGCCAGAGCGGTGACTTCAGGATGACGTCTGAGGCAGAGCCGGATTCCTGCCACCCCCCCCAAGCCCCCGGCGACCGGCCATCCTGCACGACGGATGCCACCGAAAGAACAAACAAACCTCCACATCCTTTAGCTGACTCTGTCACCTTGCCATTGCTTTCGGGGCTCTGTGAGAGACTGCCAAGATTTTTTTTTTCTATTTTTTTGTCCAGATAATTCAGTAAGGCATCAAAGTTTTTTTTCACCATCAAGTCAGGTTTTTAATTGGAATTAAGTGATTTTTACTGCATTCTGTGTTTGGAGGAATACCTGCGGGATCCTGGTACAATGAGTCAGGTGACACAGGTGTGTTAAATGCGAAAATCACAAGATATGCAGGTATTTTAAAACATGGGATTAACTGAGAAAACAAAGGACTATAGATCCACATCCCTGGATCATAAGCTCCCAAACGTTGCCTGATTTTGGATAACGGGAAGGGACAGCATGCACATTCTCAGCAACTCTACCTCAGTATACATGGAGGATCTCCATGACAACTGCCGCTGAAGATTTTTTTTTGGCCTTGTGTGCTGCCTTAAGCTGATATTTCATTGGTTGATAGCTGGAGAAGTTCTGAATGTTCTGCGCAGATGGATATTTTGTGGTGATGGGCAGTAACGGCTGCCGTCACGTGTCGGCAAGGCTGTGTCATGGAATGAATGTCATTCAGAGGTCGAGACCTCGTGAGTGTTCAATAAACAGGGCTGCTGCAGTAGAATGATTCAGGGAACTCTGCTGGGTATCACCTTCACCTCATGACCCTTGACCATCAGCCATTCAGATTACATCTTAATGTAGGGCAGCCAAGTGGGGAGCACTGTAACCTCACACAGCCAGGGTTGTGGGTTTGATTCCTGACCCAGGATCTGCATGTGTTTATTGCTTACAGCAGTGTTTCTCAAGCTGATTCTCAGGACCCTGGAGGGAGCAAAAATATGGACTGTCTGGGGCTCCCTGAGGACCAGGTTAGGAAACGCTGCCCTGCAGCACCCACCTTGGGTCTGCCTGGTATCCCCTGCCCTGTGCTTGCTGGGCCTGTCCCTGGGTTCACTGTGTCTGTGTACCAGACAATCAGCTATGGAAAATAAAGCGATGGATGTTGACTGACGGCCTGTGTGACATATTTCATATGCCTAATGTTATTCTTCAACAGGATTAAGTCAGGTTTAATTACATTGAGGCCGTATTTCTCTGTACATATGACTTTCTCTGTAGTCTCACAAGTATATGAAATTCATATGGGCTTGTTGAGGAATAATAAGATCTCCACTTATGCTGTTATAGCATCCAAATTGTATAAATACCATAGTTTTTTACCCATAATTCAGCGGAGTGACCGAGCTCTCTCCTGTTACGCACCCCGTTCACAGGCATGCATTTACGTTTGGAGAAAGACCACTTTGTTCTCATTTCAGCGGGAAGGAAGGATCACGGCTCGGACAAAGCGACTGCCAATGGCAGCTGAACTTGCAGCGAGTGTTTTCATTCAGACAGAAACCAATGAGAGGATGAAGTTATCCAGACAACAGTGTAGTGAGAGAACTGTCAATTCCACATCATACCATCATTCCACTGTGTCCTGGGTACACAGTGGCCACCACATCAATGAAATCGGCCTACTCAAGGAAGATCAAGCCAACTTGTTATAATTTTTCTCCTCAATCCTGCTTTACCAGTGTTCACTTAACAAATAGCTGACCTGGATGCAACCCTAAACCAATCACTGCTAGTGAAATACATGCATGTGAGCTCCTCGTGAGGTGTGGCAGTGTTTAATGGTGCAGTATTACAGAGATAAATGGATCACATATAGGTGTCTGACACACAGATAATGATAATGACCTGAGGACTGTGTCCTCAAAGGGATCTAGCTGCTATTTTGGGACTATTTCTTCTCTGAAATGAGTTCCTTCACAGATCAATACAGAAAGGGAAAGATATAGCTTCTCTTTCTAATCGAATCTGTGAATCTTTGCTAATGGTGTCGCACTAAGGGGCCTGAATGCCAACACAGCGAAACCTCCTTTATTTCAAGCTAAATTTGATTATACATAACATTCTAACTGTACTATGAATCACATTTGACTTTATTACAGTTGTATAGACTGGCATAGTGAAGCAAAATTTATTGCATCTTAATAGCAATTAAACTCAGTAAACACTGCATGAACTCCAAATGTCAGGGTTAAATTTAGGAGCCTTTTATCAGAACTTACTTTTTAAAAGGCATGTTTGTGTATTTATAACAACAATTTGTTTTGCATAATGGATATTCCCTTCAACCTGCAAAGCTCAAAATGAATCACAAAACGTTAATCAGAGTACAACCTTGAAACATTATTGAGCACTGGAGTTGTGCTGGCTCTCAGATATTGTTGGAGTACGCCGTCTCCACCGGGTCCGTTGATCAGAAGAGATTCACAGCTGAGACGTGGAGCAGTTGCAGGTCCAAGTTTATTCTCTGACAGATTGCAATCAGGGAGCGACTGTCTGACATACGTTCAGCATGTATAGTAAGAAGCTCAACTATATGTATCAGCTTGATTCCTTTACAGCCCATTTGGGTCTTTCCCCCCCCCCCCCTTCTCGGTACCTTTTGTCTATGTGTCAATCACATGTTTGACATTTGTTCTAGTTAGCTGGTTAGTACTTATCCTTCTGGAAGGCTAAAGATAAACGAGGGCCACTTACGTTCTCTGTCTGCTCCCTCTGTCTGTCTCAATTCGGTCACCCTGCCCTGCCGGCGCCAGTCAGTCCTTGTTTTGATTAGTTATAGCCTTATAGAATCATTCCCATAATTTGTGCATGAAAACGCTTACATGTCACTCGTTAGAAGATGAATATGTTCACATTTGAGGCCAGTACGTGGACGACATGGTGATTCTGGTGGAGTCCATGCCGTGCGATTTGACATCCTGATATCGGGCAGTCGGGGCAGATGTATATCAGCGTTCACAATGCAGGATACAAATATATATATATGCTGAGCAATGGAGGCAATAACATCCCTGAAAACTCTCACTACAACACTTATTAGATGACAGATTTTGAGCTAGCATTTATAGAGCCACGAATAACAGAGCTATGATTAACACCTTCTATTGCACAAGCCTATGTTCATCATAGCTGCGAAATAACGTAAGTTATACTCATTGACTTCAGTGCTTTGTAATTTTTCTCCATACTGGAGAAAGTTGTATTACATTAAGATGAATAAGGCATTAATTAGTTCCAAAAAAAATTAGAGAACAAATGTAAGACGAATTCATTTCTAAATCAACATAATATTCATATAATATAATGGAAATTCAAAAAAACGTAAAAGAATAAGTTTCCTACATAAAATGAACTATACAACCTCTAGCAACACACATACGGCTTTAAAAACACTGCAAGTCACTAATAAATTACGGTTACAGCCAATCCCTAATGGCTATTCATCCATCGAAGCTCACTTATCCAATCGACTCGCGTAATTTGGCAGCCACCTCTTTCTAATCTTCCAATCAAATCCGTGAGGTGAGGAGCGCTCCCGCCTCCATGCGCACTCCCGACCGTGACCGGAGAAGGCGGCCGCTCAAACGCCATCCTATCCCCGGGAGACGACGCTGCGTCCATGGTGCGCGTTCGCGACGGGCGCCTTCACGAACGCATCCTGGGCGAATCGCTGGCTGTTCGTTGCTCTCCGGAGCTCCGGCGCTGCGGGGGAAGCGGTGATTTCTGCGTTTAAATCTAATGGCGGACGAGCACCACTTGAGAGCGCTTTGAGAGCTCCCTTCAGTGAAACGATCACAGACACAGTGAGTACTAATGCCCAGTTGTTTTTCCCACCGGGGCGGCGCGTGCATGAATGTTCACCGCCGACAAGCGGCACGTTTATCCCGGGTTCCGTGGGTGTTCGGTCGCGCACCTCGGTTTTCTGGTGCCTCTCGGTTCCGCACTTCGCTGCTATATATAGCCGCGGGTTTCGGCTGCGAAATTTCCCTCGGCTGTCATTGTTATTCTCTGTCCGTTTGTGTCGTCCGCCCGGTCGTACTGTACCAAAGCGGCGACGCTGGGCTCCGCGAGCTGTCGCGCGGGCATCTCACGAGCCGTGCTACAGCTAGCCGCACGGCTAACATGCGACCGAAGGGGGTGGATTGTGATTATGGTAATATAGGGGGGGTGCGCAATGACACGAGGTGTTAGAGCTGCAGTCGGGACAAGGAGCCGACAGGAGGGCTGCCTGGCAATGTAAACACGTCCTGCGGCAGCCTTAGTGTAGGTAGCAGGTGATCGGCAGTCCTCAGTACCGTGCCCCCGAAGCTCCGCTCTGCACCACGCTTTGCCTATTTGTATAACCCGAATGTTAGTTGCTTTTTTACGACCGTGGTTTAATTATATGAGAAGCCGGTTGAAAATGCGCGGAGACAGGCTCGGCTGACGCACGCCTGTCTGCAGGCTCATCTTGCCCGCCGGCTCCGTCCCGTGAAAGCGCCTAATAAATCAGGAGACTTTTTCTGGACCGAATTGCCGGGACATTCTTGCCCCTCGCGAGCGATTGGGCAGTCAGCAAAAAAAATCAGTAAAAATGAAATAAAAAGAATCTCCCCCTCGGTACAGCTTAATCACATGTCATCTGGTTGCAGAACATCAATGGTGATGTTGACAGATTTATAAGTGTGCATGTGGCATGTAAACAGAAATATATTTTTATATATATATATATATATATATGTGTGGGTAATTTAGTAATTATATGTGTCTATTTAAATGTATACCATCTACTGGACTAGGATAAGCAGTTAATAGATGTATGGATGGATATACCATATATGTGTATATTTCTTCATACTGGTGATGATCAGGGTGCATAAAGTACTCAGTCTGTCAGCAGTGTTTGAAGCCTCAGCAAAGCAGATGGGTCCCACTGTGCCACTTTTGGACGCCGAGCTGCAAAGCAGCAGGCAGCTGAGCGCGGCCGTCCCCACACCGTGATGTCCGGTGAGCGGCGCCGGAGCTGAGGTGACATTGTCTTGGGGGACAGCGTGACAGCTCGTGGTGTGGCCACGTGACACCCTTTTCGGCAGTCTCCATGAATATCGCCATGCAGCCGTCGCTAACACGTTAATCCACGTATGCAGGAGTGTGGTTCTTCCTGCTCTCTGCCTGCATGTTGGGTGTTGTTTAGGTGGGCTGAGTGCTGTTAGGCTTCCCTAAAATAACCTTGTACTCTGTCAGTCCATCCATCCATCTACCTGTCTATTTTGTACTCCTTTTTCAGATGCTGGCGCATATGACTATCAATGTGACTTTCATGGGCAAAGATCTGTCATGATCCCTTTGTGTTGTTTGTCATGGTTCTGGATTGTGGAGGGGAACTCCTGTACCTCCCCAGGAATGGAACCCCTTGATTGGTGCACATTTTCGTCTGAATGGACTCTGGCACATTCATCAACGTCATTTTATATGTACATTATTCGGGGGTTTAGGGGTGTGGGGTTGTGTTTTTTTTTCCATGGGGGATGCTTACACCGAACCTCAGCTTCTGTCTCTACCACATTCCCTGGATTTTTCAGAGCTGCTTCAGGCGTATCTTTGAAATGTTATGTTCTGAATGTTCAGTTTGACTTTAACTATCCCATTGATGAATAGTCTAATAACACGTCTGATTATCAGATAAAACAACATTTGTCTAAGACTGCATGATTACAACATGTTGGTCTTGTTATAAGTCTAGGGTATAATTATAATGTAAAAATGATTGTCTTAGGGATATTACCATACGTGTGGCTGTCCATTCTCACATGTGTTCATTTAGCAGTCTCTTAGAGTCTTTAAGCTGCAGAGTAGAGCTTTGTGGCAAGTTGGCAGTCGCAAAAATATTTCTTTAACTAAAATAAATGTGAGTGCCGTGTGGTCGTAATCCATGACAGAAACAAACCTGATGCTGTTTCCTGGCTGCTGTGGAACAAACATGCATTCTTGCCACATATACCCAGATCTGTATGTTTGCAGTCTCACTTGTGACCTGGGCACCAGCCTGCCTTTATCCTGAATTAGGACATAAACACTCTATACATTTCTGTGGCTGGTGGTCTGCAATGCTAGGCACCAATACTCGGCCTTTGCGGACCAATATAGCATTAACTGCAGTGATGTTAAGTGAAAAGAAAAACTAAATGCTTTATTTATTTTGCTATTTGCACAAGGAAATTGGAATTCTTTAGGGTTATAATATTTCTTTATTCTTTTCAGTAGGGCTGGGCGATGTATCGATATTATATTGGTCATGCTCAATAATCACTAGGGCTTCTGATGACAAGCAAAGTATTTGGCCAGACCCCAGCTTTTCGATACTATACAGACGTTTGTTTACTCCTATAATTTGGTAAGCATATTAATAGTATGGCTAAAATATTAATGCCATGCATTTTGTGAAACCTGTAAGTTGTTAATCTGAATAAACTTGGCGTATCTTTATGTTTATTAAATTCAGTTGGTGGAGCTCACCACATAATACTGGTTTGGTATACTATGGTTTGGTATACTATGGTTTGGTATACTTCAGGGTGGTATACACTGAAGTGGCGGTGAAGAAAGGAACAGCTCAGCAGCCTCGACGTCTTTTAAAAGAGATCATCTTGTGGAAAAGCAAGGTAAAAAAGACATCAACAGTGTGGCAGTACTTTGCAGTTTAAAGTCTGACACGTTTATTAAAGATATGGATTTGCCAAATTTATACTAATTACTCATTTTTGGGGGTCATAAAATGCCCCATTAATATTTTAGCTGTACTACTAATCTGCTTAACAAATTGTGGGCATAAATAAACGTCCTTATAGCACCGAAAAGCTGGCACCCAGCCAAATGTTTGGCCTGTCGTCTGAAGCTCTGGAGATTATCGTGCATGCACGATATAATATTGATATGATATCGCCAAGCCCTAGCTTTTGTATCTTGTCTTGCTCTCCTTAGTCTGAGACATAAATATATACAGTTGAAAGTGAAACTTGTGGTTTAGGGAGCGGAGTCAGCCACCTGTCCGGCCATCCTTGGATCATACGGACTTTTGGAAAGGAACCATGGGGTTGTTGTGTCAATTGTTGTGCAGTAAAGCAAGTATTCATTTTGTAGTAATACGTTTTTTGAACACTCACAAGAGAGAGGGTCCTGTTAAAACTGTCTGTTGTTAGGTCAGGATTTCTCACCACTTTGTGCTTGACGCGGGGGTGAATCACACCACCTCTGAAGAGCATTTTATCCTTTTTAGCTTTCCTTCCCCCCTTTCGTGAAACGTGAACATGCCTGTATAAAATCAGTTTAGATTACTATTAGAATGTTTAGCATTCAGCTACCGCTACTGAAGCTTACCTCGGGCCTTTTTGTTTTTGTTTTGCCCCCAGGGTTATTAATGTGATATTTTAACTGCCGCTTACTTCAGTCGCTGCTAAGTCTGTTTGCCTGAAGAACAGATTTCAGTATTGTTTTCTGTATTTTTTTTTTAAACATGTTCTTTTTCTTACCTGAATTGAAATCCAAAATATCATTCTGTCATACAGTGAATACTACCGTCGGTCTGGATTTTACCCCAGCTTCACATCATACGGGATGTAATGTGTGTGCATCAGGTAGTGTTCTGCTCCACGTGCAGGCACTGTATAGAGCGTGGCGAGTCTCATCTTTCATCTGAATGTGTGTGTTTTTGATCTTCGTCGTGAGGTAATGAAACATCCCTGGACGAATCAGTATCCAACTCGGGTGTTGTGTTTGGGGTTCTGGTCTCAGTCTTTGTTTCAGATGCTTAACCCATCAACACATCCTTCAGGTGGACTCCTTTATGGCAGAGGGCACACACACCCTTCTCTCTTATCTGACACTTTAGATTAAAGTAACACAGTAGAGGGATGGCTTACCGTTTATGCGTGCTGCCTGAGATTCAAACCCACAACCTTTGTGGTGCTCACATAATGCTCTACTTTTTGAGGTACAGCAGCTTTTTGTGTTTATTTGCTTTTCCTCTTAGAAATAATTCCCCCTCAGTTTTTTTAAATTGACCACAGACAGTGAGGTTGGAAATGCAGTTGAAAATGTATATATTTCTTTTGCTCCCCCGATGGAGTCGGGAACATCCGGCAGTCTGTCTGACTTGTCCTCTCAGGGAAACTGCGACAGCGCAGGAATGCCGCAGGTATTCTCGTTTTAATCTGCAGGATACAACAGGACGTGACTGGCGCAGACGGATGGGATGTGAGCGAGCGAGCGAATGAGCGAGCAAGCGAACAGGCAGGAGATAGAGTCAGATGCTCAGTGTGGAGCGTGCCTTGTTCAGAAAACCTGGTTTGTTTATTGTTATGATCATACTCATATCTTTAACTAGTAACTTGAAGCAGATGTAATTTCAGACCATGGTAATGACTAAATGCGTACTTCGGTTGGGTTATATATAAACTAGTAAAATGCGGCGAGTCATTCAGAGAGTCTGTACAGGCCTGGTGTCGCTGGTCTCTCTGGCATGGGTTGCGGCGTGCAGGCTAACTGGGCGCTGGCTCGCACTCTGTGTCTGTTGGCCTGGTTGTGTGGCCCCACCTGAGATTCCAGAAATAGTCATTTGTCCTCCCCAGAGGCCTGCCCCCCTCCCCGCCAGAGGATCTTTCAGGTGGGGTCATTCATCACACCGATGGCGTTTCTGGTTTTTTGAATTCTGGGTTGTATAGCTCCACAACCTCTTTTAGGATGGGTTTTGTAACCCGTTTCATAACCTTAAATGTACAGCGACTGGTGTTTGGCAGAATGGCAGTGGGGTGGTGGATTGTCAGCATGATGAGGAGATGGGGCATGTCTCGATTCTCCCCAGGTCACACATCCTCCCGCTCACTGTATAAACTCTCGGACTGACGTTTGTGTATAAACCGTGTGTAAATATGTCGCATGCGAACCTCTGCTGCCAGACACACCCTGAAACTTGTCATTGTTTCAGGTTTTTTTCTTTCTGCTTTTCTTGGCAGTTAGAAGGTAATTTGTCTGTTACCTTCGTGCCTGATGATCTTGCCCTTTTAAGGACTGAAGTGTTATGGTTTTTTGGGGGGGGGGGGGGGCGTGGATGGCTCAGGGCAGGGGGACATCACATGACTCCTACTCAGTTTGACTGTTCTTTATTATTAATAATATTATTCTGTCCGCAACCCCCCGGTAATCCAGCTCCGACCCCGATCCCTGTCCTCGAACCCGGTTGTGATCCAACAATGTCTCATTGTTTATGTGTGTGTTGTCTCCCTTGTATCAAAGCTGTTATTTGTCCCCCCGGAACCCCCCCAAGCTTGGAGTTCGTACATAGATTAAGTGGTCTGTTCCTTTCCTGACCGGGGGCATAACCTTGTGGTATTAGTATTGTGTCTAGGTTCCTGCTCGAGCTGTGCCTTGCTCGTTCCTGTTCCCTTCCCATCACATCCCATCCCATCTGAAGTGATACGCTCCCCTCCCCCTGGTGTGTCCTGTGTTTCATGCGAGTTTCCATAGTGAGGCTGTGCAAACTGGAGCAGGTCCCGTCATACCTGGAGCAATCGCTCAACACGCGAGTGTGGGCGGACGTGCTTTTGATTTGTGCTTAGATGTTTCACTGGTAGGCTTTGGCATGCAGGGCAGAGCTCGAGGGGAATGTTGCCAGTGAACAGGTGGGCGAGGCCTTCTGGAGCCACCTCTGGTGACTCACCGTGACTTGCCAGGGGTGCATGTTTGGGGAGGTGGTGTTAAGCTACCCCCCCCGTCACCCTTTGCAGGTTTTGGGTTTGCCACACGAGGAATTGGAAGTAGCTTACCGGGATTGTGCAGTTTTTCATTTCTCTGCCATTAGCGTCTCCCTGTTTCCAGAGGGGTTTTCTCTCCTGTGCCATCATCATGTTTAGACTGAATGTGAAGCAGCTTCAATATCTGCCACCCCCTCCCCTGCTGTACAGGATGTTCCTGGTTTTGTTCCCCGTTCAGTTTTACTTTTTTTTTTTCTTTTTTTTTTTTCTTTCATATCCATGTTATTTTATGGTCCTACCTCATGTCTTTTTCTTTTGCCACTGGTCCTGGTACCATGGTACCTGTGGCCCTGTTCCCGTGATGATCAAAGGGCTCCATTAATAATGCATTGTACCATTAAGAGCCCACTACCTGGGTTTTGTAAGTTTTCCATCTAGGCCCCTTCGGCACCCCAGCTGTCCTGTGGGACCACCTTCATCAATCTGTGCACAGTCTTGTCTTGCTTCTGTGTGGCTTCAGATGGGCCGGTATGGATTCTGGACTCAGAATGGAATCAGAACACAATTTTAAGAAGCTGTCCATGTGCCTGTCGCCTACCCTGGTCACTCCTCTCCTCTGAGGCCCAACAGAGTTTGCTCAGGTTTTGAAGACCAGAACGAGTTCGGGGGGATTAAGGAGGAGAACATTGGTCGGTCGGCTCAGAATTACAGAAACGGGGTTTAGATTTGCAACCTGTCTCTGGATGGCGTTTCCTGTCCTCCAGGTGCAGGTCCAGACACCCTTGGAGCATGATGTCAATGGGTTCTAATCCCCTTTGCTCTGAAAACGAGCATGGCGGGTTGTGCTTAAGCTGGGAGTTTAGGTTCCGTTAATGAACCCTGGGCTCAAACCCATTCCCGTAGATTTGCCCGCTTCCCTAGTCAGTTTTTTCCCCTTTACTACATTCAGTTTTGTTCATAAATAATCATACTTTTATTGATCCCCTTAGGGAAGTTCTCTTTACACCTCCCCCAGCTTGCTCTCTGTAGGTAAGGGCAAGCCTGCCGTGAAGAGCAGCACCCAGGGAGCTGGGGGTCAAGAGCCTTGCTCAAGGACCCCCAGATGTGCTGAGGCCAGACTCTGAGCGACCTTCTCTTCATAGGCACCAAGGCTTAGCCCACTGAGCCACACGCTTTCCCTATGCATTTGGACCCCATGACCGGCAGAGTAATCATATCACGGCGGGGCCCTTGAGCAAAGCCCTTAAACACACCTGCTCCTGGGCTGTTGGATGCTGCCTGATCCTGCTCTCTGACCTCACTTTGGACAAAAGCATCTGCCGAATAAATAAATGTGATTTTACATCCAGGAATGCAAAGCTGGGTAATTGTACAACTTCCATGGTCTGTAACAGTGCTGGGGACTTTGTAATTTGAGATCAGGACTTAATCCCTTCTAGTGTTTTCTATTCTGAACAGATTAAAAAAAAAAAAAAAAAAAACAATAAGGCTGCTGGAGGCTCTCAGGTTTACAGGGTGCAGCGTCTGTTTTTCCTCCTTCCTTGTAATACTGCTCCTGTAAGTTAGACTCTTTTTGGTTGACAATAAACATATTCTTTCCAGGGACAACATAGCATACTGGTTAAGGAGATGCTGTCGTACCCAAAACGTTGTTAGTTCACGTCCCATTGTGTTTGTGAAAAAGCGGCTTAGGCTGAATTGCCTAAGCCGCAATAGTATGTCAGTAGATGAGGTTTTGATTTTCTTTTGGGCAGAACGATCAGCTGAGCAACTAAATTAAAGCATGTCCTTGCCGCCATGCTGTTTCTGTTGACCATCGCCACTGCAGTGCCATGTGAGTCCTGTGTTTTACAGTAGTTATAAAGTAACATGGTAATTAACAGGCCCAAATTTCAGCTGCCCCTTGGTCCCTGTGAGCACGTTTGTCCTTCTGGCAGGGCTGTGTGAGGACGCTGGGTCCTAGTGTCTGCCCTGTTCCTCCTGGTTCCTTTTGCCTTATGCTGGTACTCACCCTTGTGCTAATGGAGGTTTCCTGGCTGCATGCATAGACTGATGCATCTGTCCACCACGGCACTGCAGGGTTCCCACTATGGCAGTACCGCCAGAAGGAGGGGGGGGGGGGGGCAGAGACGGTTTGGTGTTGAAGTATGAGATGGAGACCTGTATGGCTCCAGTGCATAGCAGAGTGTTTTAAGGGGGCTTCTGTTGGCCAGGCTGTACTCTTCAATCTCCACAGTCCCCTGTCCCTTCATAGTCCCTGGAGGAGTGTGGGTCAGTGGCCTAGCACCAGGATCTGGTTGTTTTTTGCCTGCTCAATGGCAGCCTGACCCAGCAGAACTGATTTTCCTCCTGCTCTTAACTTGGCGAGGCAGCATCATAAATCACACCGGCACCGTGATTGCGCTGTCCAATTGCACGTTCCCTGTGACCGATGAAGACTAAAGCCAGTCTTTACCAGGCTATAGTGAGGCGGGGTTTAAAAAAAATAAAATAAACTATGTTTTCTCCAGCTTCTGTTCTCATCTGCATTTGAAATGAGCCTCACAGAGTATACCAGGCGCTTCAGATATGCTGAGAATTTGTCATTTTTCCCCTTTTCTGGGGCAGCTTTTAGGGTGGAGTGAAGGCACCTGATCGGTCGCTGCCACACTCACTGTTCCTCTTCGCACCTTAAAATACATGCCCGGCCTCACGCACACACCCGAGGAGTCGACACGGCCCGGCTCTTTTCTTTTTCCACCTGGGCTCGTGTGCCGGATGCCCTCCAGGACTTATTTCATATTTTTTTATAGGGAACAGAGAAATGAGAGTCAGGTGTGCCTGGAATTTTAACAGCAGATCCGGGAGATGTCGTTCCGATAGGCGCGGTGGGAGGAGGAGGGCTCCGTGGGGTGCCCGCTCATCCGACGGGAACATTTTAATTTGGTCCCCGTTTTCCAGGCAGGCCTGGCGTGTCAGACAGGGGAGGGTGCGGTCCCTGTGTGGTATCAGGGGAAGAGATGGAGGATGGAGATGGTCCTTTTCCAAGTTCTGCTTATTTACATTAAAATATTCCGTGTCCCCAAATTCCCTGAATTCATTCACGCTCCGCTCTGCCCCAAGGCTGTCGGGGCTATTTATACAGGCAGCTCCTGACGTAAGGAGCGTATGTGAGCAGGACAGACTGAAGGGGTCCCACTCTGACGGAGTAGTTCTTCCCGATCCCCTGTCCCTGTTCCCAGGGGCTGGTGGAGTAGTGGTTGAGGAACCGGTTTTATAGACGCCATAAATCACTGAAAGTCATCTCCGTGAAAAACGGCTCTTGTTTTACTTGCCCTTCTGCAGGACGAGGATGGAAGAGGCGCGGACAGCTGGGGGCTGCAGCTAAACAGGTCGTGTCTCGTTCGGCCGACTGCTTTTAGCTGAAGGAGCCCCTTGGTGATGTTACTTACAGCCCTGGTGCAGTTTGGGTCTGTTTCTGTAAATGTTAATTTGATCATTTGAGTTTGCTGTATGCTGTATAGTATTGGGCGTGGGGGAGGTAGAGGTGACTGTTGTCATGCAGAAATACACAAGTGAGTGAGCCTGACACGTCTCTGTGGACACAATGGAGAGAACCAGGAATGCCTGGGCATGGCATGTGAGATCATTAAGTCAACAGAGCGTAGAAGTCTGACGTACGCAATTTCGCTCTGTTAAAAAGGCAGCCATTAAAACAGTTTTGTTGAAAGGGGAGGGTAAACAGAATTATGTTAAGGGTATTAGAAGCTTCCAAGATGGAAGATTTACTGTAGCTGACATTCTGCCTCTTGGATTCTCGGTTAACTCTTGGGTTTTTGTGAAACGCCTGGGGTGTTCAGGCCATTGCCTTGTTTTCCCTGTGTACATTACTGCATTTCTGAATGAATGCATATAAGAAAATACCAAGCTTATTTTTAGTTTGTCTTTACAGTCTTTTGAGGCAACTTTTTGTTTAGTTGATTAGTTGAATGAATGAATTTACTTGGGTTTCCCTTACCTTGCTTGAGTTCGGTTACTTAACTATTTGCGGGAAACTGACTGACTGAGTTCTTTAAATGTCCGTTTAGCGGACTGATCATGCGTATTGTTTGTCTGGAATCAGAACGCCTCCGGGATTCCGATTCTAGAGCCTCTCATCCGTTCCCCGTCGGTGCATGGCAGAATATTAATCAGTTTTATTTATGAAATGCACGGTTTTGGAAGACGCACAGTCGGCCTTGAATTGTTTCTTTCTTTAGCTTCCAGATGGCTGAAATTTTGGCAGAAAAATCCTTTGAAGTCGGCATGTTACCAAGCGTCTATTAGAATGTGGGAAAATGGGAGTAAAAAGTCAAATTCCACTCTTTGTTTTATTTATTTTTATTTTGTTGATGTTCGAAAGAAGAATAAAGCTTGTAACTTGTAATACCAGGATGTCATTGTGATGTGACAGTTTCTAGATAAATAGTAGTAATTAGTATGTGCAAGTTTTCTAAGACTGAGTAATTTTGTAATCTTTGTAGGGTTGGACTTTGTAGGGTTGTTCTGGTAGCTCCAGCAGGGGGCGATGTATGGTCCACGTTGGCTTCTAGCATATATGGTGGAAGTCTTAGCCAGGGTTAATCCCTACTTTCGGTGCCCTGAGGCTGTTTTCTAAAACCAGTGGTGGACCTCAAACCCCCTTGATGCCCTCAGTACCTTTGGCTCCCCTGTTGACCCAGCTGGACGTGGTATTTCAATGGCTGAGTTGCTCTCTGCAACAGGACCCTCTGCCCTCCGCCTGAGGCGAACGACGGCCCCCGGGCAGCCACCGCTGAAGTTGCTGCCAGCTTCAAGCCGCTCGCTTGTTAGCGTGCCATTCCAGCTGCATCACTTTACAGTACCCATGTAGTGGTAATTGAGTCGTCTGTCCGCAGGGGTCTTTAGTGCTCAGATATACATCCAAAGGAGGCGGTGGCACTGGAGGGAGAACGGGCACGTGGATGTGGCCCACGGCGCTGGGAAGATGGTGTTCAGAGTACAGCCCTCAAAACCAGGGAAAAACAGTGTGACCTCCTTTAAAAAACCAGAACCCTTCCATTTGTCACCCCGACCTGGTAGGGTGACAGCCTTGTCCCTAAATAGATACAGCATGGTTCTCTCCTGAGCATGAGCTGCGGGTTTTAATACTGCTGGGTGCCCAACATGACCTAACACTCGCTGTTTCCTCCAGGGTTTTGCCCTAATGTTCAGTTAATACTGAACCCTGACTCTTCATTACATGTGGTCGGTGTTCAGTTCCTCTGGGGTTAGTGAGCAGCCGCTGGTGTTGTGCAGTCCCGAGTGCACCGTTGACATCTCTCCTGTCTCATAAAAGCCAGCATGATTTGTGGAGATTGAATGGGGATGCCTTCGGTCTCTGCAGTAATGTGTGAAGAACGTACTCGGGAACCACAAAGCTAGGAATTAGCTCCATCCTACAGCGAGGGACATGGGAGGATGATGTCCAGTCCCATGCGTCTTTTTTCTCACGTGGCATGTGAAGGAGAGAGCGGGGTTTTGGCCTGTGCTGTGTCAGCTCTGCTAATTCCCTCTCAGAGGGCTAACCCCATCTTCCTGCTGCCGTCCAGCACGGGGCTTCTGGGATAACAGCTTGCATTGCTGCTCTGATGACTTTTTAATGAAGGTGCTTTGTAGTATCTGAAGATGGGTGACGCCAGTGGCAGTAGCGGGCAAAGGTGCCCCCCTCCCCCCCGTCTCCCAGCCAACCTGTTAACCGATACCGGTCAGATTAACGGATGTGGCCGTTCAGGTTGACCCGGGAGGAGTTTGTCTCCACAGGAGCTGGGAAGTGGCTGCTCAGTGTGTGTTGTTGATGGTAGCTGCTGATCTCCCTGGGATACTGCTGCCATGGCGCTTCCTCATCCCCCCCTATTGGCATGGTGTCCTGGTGCCTCGGTGTTTTATTTTTAGCCTTGATGTTAAAGGGCCTTTATCTCAGAACAATAGGGCTGTTGCAGCAAGCAGAGATCGTTTCCCTACGGTACGGTAAAGTATCTATGGAAATTTGCATCCTTGTTGCTTCCATGCTTCCATTCCAGATCAGAGCCACGTCTCCTCCTGTGAATTACGTGCCTGGGGTGTATGGAGCTTGAGTGCTCGGTATCTCGATGACGTCTTCTGCGAGGACGTGGCGTCGCGTGGCTGGCCGAGTGAAAAGGCACCTTGGGCACATTTGCTCTCCTCCTCTCTCCTTCTCCCTCCCCTTCCTCTGTCCTCTGTTGCTTTTTTGGGTTATTTATCCACTCAGCAGATGCAGAGGATGATGTCATTGTTCCCTAACCCACTCGTGCACCTGTGTTCGCTTCTCAAGAGCGTGCCTGCTGTCCCGTGCATTCACAGTGCCTGCATTGGCATCTCGGCCGCCGGACGCGGGCCCCGCCACCGAGCTTGAACCCTCTGGCCGCATTAGTGCCGTCGGAGGCCTCCGGGGGCTCCCTGCTTTGGCCGTTGCTGCCGTCACTTCTGACTGTGACCTTCACGATTATTATGGCCTCATCTGCTGATCCAGATGATGTGCGGCACCACGCTGGCCCAGGGTCTGCCATCATTCACCCCTTGCTGACTGTTCCTTGCCCCAGTTTTCGCTCCCCAGCTCCATGTGTGGGATGGGTGGCGGGCGGGGGGGGGGGGGGTGCTGAGATGGGCCCTTGGAGCCTCAGCTGTCTGCGGAGTGGCCCCTTCTGAGCTGCAGGAACAAGGTAACCATATATGGACAAATTACAGGAGAGAAACCCGTATTTGCTCAATTTGATCGCCTTGCTCGATAGCTGGGGAAGGGGGTGGGGGCCTCCTAAGTTTGGGCCTGCGGTCGTGCCTCAGCCTGTCCCTTTTATGGGGCGGGGCTGTCTCATAAGGGCACTCCCGCTTCTTCATATTGGGGGTGGGGGGGTGCCGGTTCTTTCATCCTGGGTCTCCAGGGCTCCTCCAGCAGGACCCGTGGCCGTCTGCCGCATCCTTACGCCGGTGTCGTTCACTGCACGTATTTGGTGCTCCGATGAATTTTTAATGAGATCCTTTCACCCTGAGCCGCTTATGTAAGTGTTAGAATGAAGCCCCCCCCCCGGCAAGCAGAGCCAGGCGGCCCCCAGCTGCTCCCAGACCATCATCCTAGGGCTACGTCACGGCCTGCCAGCGAGGTGCACCCGGGCCGGTACTGATCCGTTTGCTGACTGGACACAGCGAAGCGCTTTTTCCCTTAATTGAACATCATTATCAGTAGTGCTTCAGGGATGGGAGAGAGGGGCTTCATGGTCCGGTCTGGTGGATGTGTTCTGGAGACCCAGCATTCCATCTGTGTCGCTCCGTGTGACAGATCAGCTGATAGGCTAGGGGATACCCACCGGATCTCTCCCACGGCGGCCGGATGGAGGAGCCCCTTTATCTCCCGGAAACGAGCCCACCCCTATTCTTGCACATGTGCTTCCTTGTTCCTGCTGCTGTAGCAATGTTGGCCCAGTGTGGCATCCATATGATTGTGCTACCGCATCCTCCCCCTCTGCAGTTTTTATGGGTTACTGGAGGGTGGTGTGTGGCGGGGGGGGGGGGTCATCTCTCCATCCTTATGCAGCAGGCATCTGCTTAGGTAATGTATACACTAGTGTCAGCCCAACAACATGGATGCATTAACAAGTGTAAAGCAAGAGTCACCGGGTGTTGGACTGGGTAGCAGTAGGAGGATCTCATATTATTATATTATGGTGGTTATCCAAACGTTAGGAAGTGACGCATCGGCGCAGTGTTTTCAGAGCACACTCTCACGCGGGACTTTAGCCCGGGCTTAGCTGCGACTTATTGATCCAGAAACGGCTTTCATTAAGCCTGTGTTTTCATTGCGGAGTGGAATAAGCAAACCATGTGAGGGAGAATGTGCTTTAATTAAACGCTGCGTAGTTCGTTTAGGGTTTAAATGCTGTTTATCAGAACGGCTTTATGTGGAAAATTGTGGTGATGGCAACTGAAATGGAAAGAGTCTCATGAAGATCCAGAGCTGTCACCTCCCTGAGTGCTGGGACCATCGAAAGGGCGTGTTTGGTGTCGCCATGCCGACCACAGTTACTCACACATGTGCTCAGTCTTAATATTAATTTCTTTGTGGGGACTATTCGTTTCTATGGGCATAACCCCAATCCCAACTATGTCAACCTTAATCCCTACCCAGGCCTAACTTTAACCATAAGTAACCAAACAAAATACAAGACTTTTGGCAATTTTAGTTTTTTGATTGCCATCGGAAATGTTTATGATTGTTTCCCCTTATGAGGACAGAAAAATGTCCCCACAAGGTCAAAATTGTTTATCACATTTTGGGGGCATTTGGTCCCCACAATCAATAATTTCAAAGACACACACACACACGCACACACACACACACACACACACACACAGCATTGCAAACATGTGCCTCGTTATCAGAATGGGTGCCGAAGGCAGGCTGCGGGAGACTCGAGCTGCCAGCTGTACTCCCACTCCCCACTTGCAGATGGGCAGTTCTTTCATTTAGTCCTGCCCTTGGCGTGCCTCTGCAGTTTGCCCAGGAATGAGCTGCAGAGTGATCGATTTGCCCTGACAGCCGTAAATAATGGCAGAGGGGTGGGCAGGGGGCATTCGTCTGGGGCATTATGGTCACCGCTCTGCCCCGTCTCCCTTTTCCCGCGGTGAGAATGCGGCAGGGCTCCACATCCGGTGGCCAGCAGCAGGTGCTATCTGGCGTTTTCTTTTTATTCCTTATTTATTGCACCCTCAGTGGCATTAAAGTAGCGGTTTCATCCACTGGTGCCGGAATGGGTGTGGCGCTGTCCAGTTGAGTAGCTCTGCGGTTTGCTGGGAGGGTTTGCGGGATGTTTTGGGGTGGGGGGAGCTGTCCTTGTGACCTGTGGAGAGGTCTTTGTACAGAAATGTCCAAAAATGTTCACGACCAAAAGGTGTGCATTTGATAAAGATGATGGTGGTGATCTGATAGTCTGTTCCTGTCCCCATTCTCATTCAGCCTCGTCCCCAAACTCTGCTGTCCGTGCGAATCTTTGGCTCTGGTGCTGCAGCTTTTCTGGCTGAGGGTGAGGTCTGATTGACAGTGCTCCTCGCTCACTATGCCCAGGCTAACATCTCTCCAGTACCAGGCTCCTGGAGCTCCTTCTCTCCCTTTCAAACTCTATAGCCATCAGGGTCTCTGACACACTGGAGTGGGAGCTGCACAAATGCCCCCCCCCCCCACTGAACTCAAAGACCTTTGGATAATTATACTTCATTGGAGTGTTCATAGTACCCTCTGCCCCCTCCCCTCAGCTTCCTCACCCCCTTCTCTCAGCTTCCCTCTACTCCCTCTCTCCCTGTCCCCACTCCTCTCGGCCCCCTTGCCTACCTCCTCTTGGCTCCTGGCTGTTTTTTTAACCCCCCCATGGCAAGCCTCTTGTCGCCCTGCCTGGACCCTTCAAGTCCAACGCGCCTCGAGTGCCCTGGGTTTTGCTTGCTGACGTTTCACTGCACACGGCTGACATTTGAACCAGGAGTTCGGCTCGGATGAAAATCTCCGGACCAGCAGAGCAACAAATTCGATTTTTTTTTTTTCTTTACTGGAGGCGCCTGACTCAAGATGTCAAGTTAAAACTGTAGTGACTTAATGTTTTTCTACCGTCTTTTAAGCCGAAAAGCAATTTGCCATTTTCAGTCTGTCCTGTTTAACTTGCAGTCCAAGGCAGGAATGAGTTTTTCCTCTTATTCTGGGTGTGTGACGTAGTCTATTCAATGCCCCCCCCCCAATCACTGTCATCGTGCCCTTGCTGCTGAACTGTCCGGAAGGCCTAGTGCAATCTCGAGCTGTCCAGCATGGTCCAAAACAATCCAGATCAATTAAAATAATCCTTGCTGGTACGACACCTTGCAACATAGTCCAAACAGTATTCACATGGTGCAAAACAGTCCCAAATGGTTCAAAATACTCCCAAATGCTTCCTTTTTTGTAAGAGCGTCATTGGGGCCGAGTGTGGGGAGGTTACGGGGCTTTTATTGAGCCTTCCTCGCTCACCACTTCAACAGCTTGCTTTGTGTTTTCCTTCATCACCCTTGTTTGCTATTTGGGGGATTTTATGTACCAGTAAAACAATCAGACAAAGTAACCGCAGAGAACATGCTGTCTACCAACACGTCCCAGCAGCCAGTAACCCTTTAATGACCACGTCGTCCCTCGCCCCTCTATGTCTTACTGGCAGTTTCTAACACGAACTGCAGTGGGGGTAAGTGTTCGCCCGGCTGTCCCCGTGGATGGGATTCAGAATGTGGGAGCGAGATGACGTAGAGCTTAGCTGAGGTTGTGCATCTGTGTAGTAGCATCTTGAAGGGTAAATGCTAGTCTGTGCCACCTTCTATATTTGGTGTGTAGGTGCAAGTTGGTGTGGGTCATGTGACGCTAAGCCAGAGTGCGTGGCTGTGTCTGGTTTAGCTATCAGGATGCGTGGTGTGATGTAACCCTGCTGCGTGTTTCTGCAGGCGCCGTGCCGTGCATAAGACTGGCCGGCTCCTTCGACTGGGTCGCCGAGGACCTGTCCGTGTGTGACCTCTGGCCGGACTCGTAAATCTTTCCGTTTATGGCCCTTTCCCTTGTCCAAACCCCCCTCCCCCCCCCACTCTTTGTATGCCTGGTCCCATGGGTCCCTCCGCCTGCCACATGAGTGGCCCCACAGCCACTGGCAGGGGCTCCTAATGGCACATGATTTCCCTTGGGGCCCCACGGAGAAAGCTCTCTGGGTGCTACGACTGTTTTTTTACATCCTACGGTTCTCTCCTGGTCTCTCTTTCAGACTTGCCTTTAAAGCATTTTCCATCCACGCTTCCACCTATTGATCAACCTCTTCCCAAAATAGCCATCCCTGCTGAGGGCTGTGGTCAGTCGCGGTTTTGTTGGGGATGCCTTAACTTTTCAGTCTTTGCTTCTGTGTTGTAAATGATCAGCGAGCAGTTCTTTTTAATATATAAAATATTCTTTATGAAAAGTATACTTAGTCTGTATTGATTGCTTCCTGCAGTTAAAATACAAATATCAGGTGTCTTGCGGTGACTTTGACGAGGCTGGAGTTACCGGCATTGTGTTGATACATCTTAGGGAGATTATCTTCTCAGGGGGGAGAAACACTCCTCTCTAATAGATGTTTTATGTTTTTTTCCTGCTAACAGGTTTGTGTGCTTTTCAGGCACGTCTGCAGATGTTTTTAAGTGGGGTATGAGCCACATGACTCACGGAGTGGGATGCTGCTCGTCTGCAGATGTTTGTAAGTGGGGTATGAGCCACATGTTCGTCTGCAGATGTTTGTAAGTGGGGTATGAGCCACA
>JAODKE010000037.1:7292876-7313241 GCA_026779605.1 Mormyrus hasselquistii
CCCAGTCGGGGTTGGAGGGGGGTCAGGAACAGGCAGAGCCCAGTCGGGGTTGGAGGGGGGTCAGGAACAGGCAGAGCGCAGTCGGGTTGGAGGGGGGTCAGGAACAGGCAGAGCGCAGTCGGGGTTGGAGGGGGGTCAGGAACAGGCAGAGCGCAGTTGGAGGGGGGTCAGGAACAGGCAGAGCGCAGTCGGGGCTCCCCGTCGCCCTGCTGACTCACCTTGTCTCCTGCAATCCCATGCACCTCAGTGGGTCGTGCCCGGGGATCGATAAAGCTGAAGATGATGGCATCTCGGGGGAGTGAGTGGGAGCTCGGGGGGGGGGGGGAAACCCGCGTATGTAAATGGGCCCCCATCCTGCATGCGCCCCGGAATGCAGCATCGGCCCAGCCCGTAGGGGATGAGCCGCTTTACCGTTTAATATGCCTCTGGGGGCCGAGGCTAAAGAAACTTCAGGTGCCAGGCAGAAATCCTTCAATGGGGGCGGTGGGTAGCATGTAATGACTGTACTTCACATCCACTGACCAGCAGTGAAGATGCAGGCTGAGCATTATGAACTCAGTTATGAACATGGGCATTTTATTTCGGGTCTTTCTCGGTGTGGCTGTTCTGTCGTCATTCCCGAAGCCAGGAAGCCAAGCACATTCCCGCTTCTTCCCACCTCCTCCTGCTCTGTCCTCCTCCGACATCCCTAACCGGCGTCAGTGTAACATATTCTCGGGGACCCCAAATTTTTCTGATCATGTGTTACCATTAATAATTTTTACATCCACGGTTCATGTTTATTCTTTGCATTTGCCTGTAGATTTTTAGTGTAGTTTTCCAGAAGTTTCAGCATGAGTGCGCCGAAGGTCAGGAAAGGGAGCTGGCGTACTTACCAGGTTTTCAGAAAGCGACAAGGTATCGATCGCGTGGCCCAGTCAGGACAGATGGACATTGATTTTATTCCTGCTGTTAGAGTTCAGCAGGACTGTCACGACCCTGAGTTCATTTCTTCGCGTGAAAAAGCACAAATTGTGTGCTTGCGGCCCAGATCTGTGTGTCCAGAGCAGTGTTCCAGATCCATGGTCCACCTTGGCACAGTTTGGAGCCTGTGCCTGTAGGGGGGGGGTTCCTGTTGCAGCCCCCCCCCCCCCCCCAATCTCCCAGACTAAGAAATGAGATTTTATGAGGAAGAGGAGTGCCTGGATTAGCTGATCTGAAGGTGATGGGCTTGGCTGTTTACCCGTCCAGTTAATCACACCCTCGTCTGCCAGTCTCTCCTGCTTTAGTTACAGGGCTTTAGCGAGTCACGTGTCTAGGCACTCGTCTGCGAATGATGTCGACATGGCAGGTCGTATCCCCGCAGTCCCGTGTCACTGCTGTTTGTCAGCCACTGACATGCGAGTGATGGCCAGTGCCCTTCCACAGTTAAACGGTCACCCTGCTGTTTCATTTTTTTTTTCTGATGTCTGGCTGAGGTCCATTGGGGGAGAGGTGGAATGTCAATCTGAATTTACATGCTAGCTTTGATGAAAACATGATTATGGTGGGATTTGGTACACAGGCTGCCTTGCCCGCCCCCTGAGTGATGTGTACCCCCGCGTTAAAGCGGGGATGCCCCGTGGGTGTGTGTCACTGGGACATCTTTCACTGTGCTGTAGCGCTAAATGCTGGGTTGTGTTCTGGGAGACCCGACGCCTCCGCAGAGATGCTCGGCCGGGCCCGGTCCAGCTCTGGGATTGGCTGTCTGTTACACCGAGTTCTTCTGTGACCCCGAGGCCCGGCCCCTGAGTTTGTTGCGAGCTCCTCTCCCCGCCGTCCTCCCTGAGCTTTGTAGTACTGCTGTAAGCTAATTGCTGTCGCTCCTGGCCCGTTAATCCAGATTAGTATGGAAGGCAGCCCGTGCTGGCAGAACGAGGCTCAGCGTCCAGATCAGGGCGGCCCTCTCTGTGGGGGGGTCGGGACAGCGAGACTCCGTCTCCGTTTGGTGTGGCGGTCAGCAGGGCAGATGTGTGCCAATGTGGCCCTGGCTGGGCTTGCAGATGAATCCCTGCACTCTTTCAGTGGATTTAAAAAACATCCGTTTCGTCTTGAATTTGTCCCCTCGTAATTGCGGAATCGCAGGCGCCTTTCTGCGATACCCTCCATGATCCATAAAGCGTCCATCCATCTATTCGTTATGCAGGTATAAACATACAGAGAGGTCTTTTTAACCTCTGTGGGTCGACAAACCCAGATCCAGACTCTGCATGATGCCAGAAATTTTCTGTTGTCCACAGCGTCTGGTGGGTGGGGTTAATTCAGACTCTGCTGCTCCCCATGTCTTTGTGACTCTTCTGGGCTGGTGTTCTGGGGGTCCTGTCCTCACCCAGCACAGTTGTAATCCTTGTCTCACCACGCGAATGTCGGGGGTGACGTACACAAAGGTCTAAACCGCAAATGATCGTGGTGCTGTGAGAGGCAATTTGTTTACATCAGCCTGGGAAACATTTCTGTCAATAGTGTGCCAAAGAGGCTCCGTAAGATGAAAACCTGCAGTTTGTCAGCTCTGAGACTCCCTCGGATAGGCTGGGAAACCCTCCAGTGGGTCCAGAAGTGTTCTGATACGCTAATAATAATAATGATAATAATAATAATGATAATTATAATAATAACGAAACATTTATTGATCCTTATGGGGAAATGATCTTTTTGCCTACCCCATCTTGCTCTCTGACACACACACACACACACACACACACACACACACACACACACACCCTCTCCCACTGGGCAGGAGATTCCACCTTCACTTCAAGGGTTATGATGCTTTAACATCCTCTGTGCTCTACCACAGTGGGACAGAAATGTGTGAAATTTTCTGAGAATTTGCACTTCTGGGCAAGTTGATTAAATAACATGTGATGTGATTATGATTTTGTAATTATCCAGTGCGAATGTTGAAATAGCATGCGTGTGTGTGCGCGTGCGTGTCGGTCGTCTCGGGTTCTTGGTGGTGAGATGATGACCACAGGGAAGCTGGCCGTTGCATATTTCCAGCCCCTGACTGCTCTCTCCCTCTCAGTTTTCTCAGTAGAGAGTTTTCCACACTGCTGTAACACCCCATCAGCTTTCACTGAAATTGCAGGCTACCTTACAGGCAGGAAAACCTGCACCGAGGTTGCAGATAAATTTGTGAGTCTGTGTTTACATTTAAATGGACCCTTCCCCCTTTTTTGACCTGCACTGTGGGGGCGATGCACTGCCTCACCACGGCTTGGGGCATTGGGGAGGGAGCTGGGACAAGGGTGGTTTGGTCCCTCTGGGAGATGCCGTGTCCTGCTGCTGTCCCCCAGTCCCTGCACCTCCCTTGTTTGCTTTGACAGCTGTATTCGCTCCCTTACCGTATTTTCCATGTTTGGGTGTCGACGTAATGACCTCCAGCTGTAATGGATGTGAGGCTAGTCTCTTCTCTCCTCCTCACATGTCCTGCCTCCCCCATGGCACCCAGAGGCACCTCTCACTGGCATTGGAAGCAGAGAGCCGGGCAGGTCCAGCCCTGAGCTTCACGATGCAGTGCCCTATCCTGGCACTATCAGGGTGCCCTCCATCCCGCTGCTTTACCCTCTCGCCTGCTGACGATCTCGCGGTTACGCCTCCAGCTTTGACGTCAATGGAGGCGAGCCCGCTGGAAATGAGGAGGAGGGGGGCACGTTTGGGGGCTCGGCGTCACGTCCCACCAGCCTGGTGCTGGTTCTGATTTCAGCGCCCGGCCTTGTATCTCAGCCCGTTTGGCTGCCAGTAGCAGCGGGGTCTCACGGTCGCCATCGCCACTCAGCCGCTGGGTCGCTGTGGCGACACGCTGCCTAGCGGCGCGCCATGTGCCCTGAAGCAGATGGTTCTGTTTTCTCTGGCTTATCAGCGATGCTTGCTCCCGCCCCCTGCTGGTGTTGTTTTTGGCCATGCATCACATTTCTGCAGATGGGGCTGGGATCGCCGACTCTGGTTAGTCATCCCTGTCTCTGGCGCCTTTTTGGTCTTGGTGGGTAATGGGTTTAGATCTCATTTGCAGAGGCATACCAGTGACCTTGTGCCATGCTCTCACCCTCCTTTTCCTGCTCAGCCTTTCAGCTTTTTCTTTTTTTTGCTTGGGCCGGGGGCAGGGAGGAGAGAGGGGTTTTGTGGAACAGCCTCTCACAGTCTCATCAGAAATGACCTGATTGGACCCTTTCTCCTCTCTGTATTCGCCCTGGCTTCCATTAGCGGCCATCGGGCGCCCCTTGACCTGTGTGAGAGCAAGGCTCAGGATCACAGTGCCCATCGATGGGCTCCCAGCTCTCAGAACAGCACTCTCAGTCCCGGCCCGCTCCTGTATCTGGATGGCTGGGGGCGGCAGGGGGTCCTTTATATTTAAGACTTATCCACGGGAGGCTAGAGTGTGATTCCCCTTGCTCTAGAATGGGGTCTCCGGCACATTCCTCTGGAAATGCGTTGTTGGTGTGGGGCGCCGGACCCCTGCGCGCCTGGATCTGTAACGTTGACGTGGTGTCGGCCCGGCTCCCTCTCGCTGGGGGTGTGCACTCTGGGTGATTACAGCCCTCCCATCAGCACGTCCTATCTGGTGAAGCCTCCATTTCCCTCTCCCTCTGTTTAGGACAATTTACATCTACCATTAGAACCTTCATTTCCCTAATTTCCCCCTTCCACCCTGTTTACCCTCCATGGAAAGTGAGCAGGGGAGCAGCTGACACCCCCCCCCCCACCCCCAGTATGGCAGAGCCGGCAATGAAAGAAGACTTGTTGTGCGTACGTCTCTGCTTAGCTGTGACATGGCGAGAGTCGCATCCCTGTCAGCGAAAGAGGGTACTCTGCCTCTAAGGGCTGGGCGTGCTCTTCCAGCGTTAACACGTGCGGTTAAAGCGTGTTTATTAACCCGCTGATTATTTAACATTTCAGCCAGCATGTGTTGTTCCTGGTGGCGCTGCAGGCCGCCCTCTGCGTGTCATATTGGGGACCCCAGGACGTGCACAGAACTTTAACCGCACACCTGTCCTCCTTGCGCTCATAACCACAGGCGAAGCCTCGGGTGGGCGCCACAGAGCCTGAAGATACCCTGCGTCTTTTTTTTTTTTTATTTCTTTATGTCAGCTGACAGTTTAGCCCCTGCAGAAGACGAGGGGTAGTAAATCCTCATTTCACGGAGTCGGCGGTGGGATTTCATTACCACTGCTATGCTAGGTGCCAGGAGAGTGCCGAGATGCCGCCGTCTAGTGAGACTGCAGAGAGGATGTTCTCGCCCTCCCCCAATCCGCCACACTGCCGGGTCTCCATCCCACAATGCACCTCTCTGGCGTTAATTTTCTTCTAGTTTGGTTCCTTTTGAATGACTTGAAGGGTCCGTTGCCGCTTTCGAGCCGTGAATGATCAAATGCGTACGGACATCCCTGTGCTTCGTTAAGCGTTTGAGCTGAAGTAACGCATATGGAGCCTTGGAAACTAAAGCATCTGTGGGGGAGGGGGGGCCTGCCCCCCTCCGCCCACCTTCTGTCATGCGTGCTGGAATCGCGGCAGCACTGGTGAAAAGTGGCGGAGAGCAGATATGACTACGAGCCCTTTCGCCACGCATTAAGGAGAGAAGTGTTGCTGGGAACTCATGGTGATTCTATACGTCTAGAGGGAGCGACGTTACCACATCGTTCGTGAATTAACAGGCCAATGTGTCTTTTTCAGATCGAGGGGCAGAGGCTGGCTTCTCCTTCATGGTCACATGCCCTGACAAATATCACAAAACTCTGATTGGGGGCGCTGTGGGACGCTTTCCCGGACTCTGCTGCCTGTGGTGTGTTATGTCCCAGATTATGCGGATTTTGTTGAAATAAATAAAACTTGTCACTGTGAATTGGGATCACCGAATGCCGTATTTAACATTCTGCGCATTGTCCCCCTCGTCCCTAAATGACCCCGCGATGTTTCCGCCCAGTGATAATGAGCCCAGAGTGTCCTTCAGCGGCGTGGATGTGGGGGACGTGCAGCAGGCCTGTCCAAAGTCACCCTCAAGTACAGGGGTGACCTCTCTGCTCGTTTTGGTTTTGAAAACGGGACTCTGTTCTTTTTCCCAGAATTCCTCCATCTGGAATTCTCTCCCGTCCCTGCCGGGTTTGTATCCTTCACCCTTTCGCCCCCGGCCCAGTACGAACCCCTGGCCCTCGTGGGAAGTCCGGGTCACACGCTACAGTCTCTCGCCTCGAGCACAGGACTGCTACCACCTAGCTTAATGGCGGCGCCTTGACCGTGTTCCGGAAATGAGAGTGACAGTCCATCTCCGTCAGATTACATGTTGAAGGTGCTGTAATTATACCCTCGGCTGATTAATTTAGGAGATGTAATTAGCGCCAAGGACGTCGAGGGATACTGGTTAAAGTCTCCTGTCTGCGGGGGATGTATCAGGTCGCCCAGGGCCTGTCCCCAGCTTCACCCCGTCATTCAGCGCAGCTCCGTTTTAGGCAACTAATGGCTCGTGATTACTGCACGCAATGGTGGGTGTAGCGACAATGACGCTAGCTGACGTTGCTTCTCCATCCTTGTTTCAGCGCTCGGAGCTTGGAATTCCGGGCTGAGCGGCAGATACGGGCCCACAGGACCGACACGCACCCGCCTACAGCAGCCCGGGTTACAGGTATGACTCCAGCGGGTTCAGTAGGCGACAGGCCGGGCATCCTCTAAGCTGGGAGGCTGGGGGCAGTGCCTTTAGCTACTCTGGGGGGGAGGGGACACTTTTTAAGCTGGCAATGTCATTTCCCTCCATTAAGCCTAGGGGTACCACACAGAAACCATATCCCCATACATTGTCTCTGGGCCGTGAGGATGGAGGATGGAAGGTGGGGCTGCTCATTTAGTCTGGCAAGGGGGTGGGTCAAGGCCCCTCAGATGTCTCTGCATCACGGATTAATGCCCCCCACCCCATCCCCACTGCTGAAGTTTCAGGATTTAGGAAGGGGGTGAATAATAAGGTATGTAAATGCTGACCTTGGTGTTACAATAGGCATCATTCTGTTGGGGGGGTGGGTCATGCGAGTATGGGATCTGGATTCGCTTCCTGGTGACAGTGGCATGTACATCAGTTGCGGAAAGGGGGTCACACTGCCATACTGACATCGGCATGTGGACTATACTCTCCCCCAAACCCCCTTCTGAGCTTTAAGTCTGAGAGGTTAATCTTTCAATGCTGTGGAAAACAGAAGCATGCAGGAAAGCATGTCACAGCTCTGCACACGCTGAAGCACCGGCGGTAACGGTCCGAGTGGTGCTCAGGGACTGGTGTCAATGGCAGGACTGTTTCTGTCACATCGCATTTAGGCCTTAATTCAGTCACAGTGAAATTTTTGTGTGTGTTAAATAAGACCCAGGGAGCTCAAAGTGTGCATAGAACAATTTCTAAAGGTGTATACAAATCGTCAGTATGCCCAGGCAAACTGGCATTTATCACTTGTGAGTACAAACAGCTGTATGAAGTAAACGCTGATAGTCATGTAAAAAAAAAAAAAAAGTTTTTTAATAAGAAATATCAAAATATCTGTTAATTCTTCTTTCAAATTATATCTGTAGGTAAAGGTGGCAATTGTATCACCAATGCAAAAACAAGAAACAAATTCACTTATTTACGAAAGGAAATTAACTAAGATGCTAATTCCTACTGAGGAAAAGGTTAGGACATCCAATGTTCTAATAGCTATTTTTTCTCCCTTTGGCTGAAATAGCCTGAGACATTTCATATAACCATCTATCAATCTCTGACATCGAATGGCAGGAAGTTTTCCCCACTCTCCAATGCAGAATCCCTTAAGCTGTGTGATGGTTGAAGGGTGCCTTTCATGCTTCAAATCAACCCACAGCATCTCACTAGGATTCAGATCTGGGCTTTGACTTGGCCCTTCCAGAACGCTCCATTTCTTTCTTGTAAACCAAGTGTTATTCAAATTATGGTCCTCGAGGTCCGAGCACTGCTGGTTTTCCAACCTTCCTTTACCTGTGAGTCAGGTGTGAAGCCTCTGACCAATCAGAATCAGTAATTATTAAACTAACTACCTGGGAGAAATGAAAACAAGGCCTGAATTTGGAATCGAGGTCCAGATTTGAAGAGCCCTGTTGTAAACCATTCCTTGGTAAATTTACTGGAATGTTTTGGGTCATGGTCATTTGCATGGTCCACCCCCAATTCAGCTTCAACTTCTGGACAGATGTTCTCATATTGTCCTTAACGACCCTCTGATATGATGAAGAATTCAACGCAGCCCGAAACCATGACATTTCCACCCTCATGCTTCACAGTTGGTGTGAGGTTATTTTGCTCAAAAGCTGTCTTTGGTCAAGCCAAACATGTCCTCTGTTACTGTGCCCAAATAGTTCAATTTTAGATTCTGTCCAAAGCACATTGTTCCAAAAGTCCCAGTCTTTGTCTAGGTTGTCTCTGGCAGACATGCAGGTTGTTTTAATTGAAGTGGTCGTTTGCAGACCCTGTCCTAGGCCATTGTGTCCCCCCTGACATGGGTTAGGTGGTCACCCTAGCGGCAAGACTAATTTAAATAAACGTCATAAATGAAGCGTGTATGGGCATATCAGCTCTGCATAACACACATCGAACCGCACAATAGGAGAACATCTTGCAAAATTAGAAACCATCAAGAGACACACACCCCTATATCCATACTTCTGTTTGTGTTACATTTTACACTATTTTCTTGTATTATCTTTTACCTTTTTATTCTGAAATAAAGTTTTTCATTTATTGTGGGGGGGAAAAAACTGTGAAAGGGGAAAAATGCATCTTTGTTCTGCTGTATGGATATCAAAAAATGGGATATTGTTTAGCAACTTTACGAGTGAAAAAGAAGGACAGGTGACACATGAAGTTAATGCTGCGTCACCTGTAATAAGAACGGCAGCAGAGGTGAGGAAGTGGTTTGGTCTGGAAATGACCACCGAAAAGAGGATCACAGCCCACAGATCCCACATCTTTGCCACGGGAGGTGGCCCAAGCCCCACGTCAATGTCACCTCTGGATGGTAAAATAGCTGCCATCATAGAGTGCAGCTCTATCACCCGTGGATGGAGGATTGTAGACCATCAAGTGAATTTTACCAAAAATGAATTTTCAGACACTGACTTTCAAACAATATATTTAGTGACAGTGATATTTTATTTTTTGGGCAAGGACCTTCTGTGACTTTTGAACGATTCCTTGTCATTAGTGTGACCTGCCTGCACATGCTTTGTGTGAACGTAACTAGATCACTGTGTTTGTCTGTTCATGGTCGATAATTAAATGGGAGTTTGTTTGTAGCCATTGTGCCAATCGGTTTGCTTCAGTTACCCTTCTTTATCGCTAGGGGTTTGTGCCTGCACATCGTCTGGAGCATTCAGAAATATACACGCATTTCTACACACGCGAAGAAATCGATAAATAGCATTCTACGAGTAATAATATGCAAACGTACCATTTACACACAGACCTGTTTCTACGCCGCGGTTTATAAATGAGAACCCTAGTCTGACATTTGCGACTTGCCGGTTGGTTGAGTAGAGATCCAGAAAACCCCACCCCTCCGAAGAAAATGATCCCACGTAGCAGACGATCTTTAGGACAGGTATTGTGGTACAGGTGCAGGGGTCATGGAGTAAGTGAGAGGGGGGTTGTGATCGTGTTGCTGGATGGAGGTGCAGGTGAAGAGGTTCTCATTTATTTTTATTACTGCAATGTATGTTTTCACTCCCCGGCTTGTCAACTAGAAATTATGTTTATGTTCTGGTTTAGGAACCTATTCGTCATGCTGAATGTTGAGCGCGACCTCCGTATGACCTGCGTGGTGTGGCCTGTTTGTGCTGTGACAGCCAGCCGCTCGCTATCATGCGGCCGACTGAGACCGCCTCTGATGCGGGAGTCGGCGTCGCCTCCCGGGCGGCAGCGGTAGCAGGTCTCCGTCGGGTTCTCCCCCCATGGCCCCTGCCGCTCTGCCGCATTTACTCTTATAAGGAGCTCCGGGCCGAGCTGCCACTGAGGAGCATGGAGACTGACGGGTCCTCGTCCCTGGGCCTCGTCCGTCTCGGCCCGCCTCTCTAATGGGCTCTAATTGGCTCCTTCGGCGTTTCGAAATTCCATTAGTCAGATCTCAGGATGGCTGGCACAGTGAGCGGGGTCGTGATCCCAGCTACATCATCACACACGCAGACACACGCATAGGCCCGGCCACACGCTTAACAAGCCTCTCCAACACGCATAACTCCTCTTTGTCTTCTCTCTCTGGCTCCCCATCTGTCTTTCTCCCTCTCCTTGTTTTTCTGTCTCTATCTGTCTATATCTTCCCCTCTCTCTCTCTCTGTCTGTCTTCCTTCCTGTCTGTCTGTCTGTCTCTCTGTTTTTTGGATAATTTGGGCTTCTCTTCAGCTCACCATCGCTTGGTCGTGTGCTCCAACAGGGAAGCGAGGTGATCTCCGGAAACGACCTGGTTCCCGGGGTGGGGGCCGAAGGCAGCGCTGACTAATGACCAGGGTGAGGATGACCTCACTGTCTGTTTATGTTGTAGCCCATGCCCGTTAGCATGCGCCTGTTAGCCATCCTTCATTAGCATTTCCTCGTTAGTGTGCGTTGTTTTCCCAGTTTCCCGAAAAGTCAGGCTAACGGATGCCCAGTGTATATCATCAGGGCGAGCACAGGAGGCACGGAAGGATGGAGGGATGTCTCAGTCCCTGTTATAATGATTTAAAAAATTATAGTACTTGCACTCCAGTACTATAGTGGCCAGATTATTAGGTTCACCCGCTCGTTAACACTAAATAACTAGCTGTGACTAAATACAAAGAACACTCAGACAGTGTAAAGAGGGATAATGTTAACATGTGCGTGAACTTCAGAATAAACATTAGAATGTTAAACTTTTAAATTTTAAAAATGTAAACAAAATGAAACCGCCTACCATGGAAGTTCCGAGTCCTACCTGGTACTGCATAAGGGTAGCTAATAAAGAGGCCATTGAGTGCATCATGTATGAATTATACGTAACATATAAACCGGTCAAATACTTCAGACGACTTTAAGATATTTGTCCAAGAAATATCCTGCAGGTGGATTTTTCATAATTGCCCAGCCTGGACAGATGTGACTGGCCGGGCAGATCCTGCCAATGTGATTGGCTGGGCAGATCCTGGCGATGTGATTGGCCGGGCCCTGTATCGCCCTGCCTGGATTGAGGATGTTCTCATAAGGAATCCTAAACATCCACTCCCCTGTGTGTCATCTCATTTTTCCATGCTGGCTCTCGCCTGTGTTTTGATTAGCTTTCCTTCCCTGAGTGACGCCATGACGGTTGCCATTCTATATAAAAAGCTGTAAAAGAAAAATTGTTTTCCCAGCACGAGCAAAATTGGGGCTGCAGGTAGTTTTGGGAGAAAGTTTTCCCCTCAGTTTTTCCTCTTTGATTTCCAGAGCTCAGTGTTCGTGACAAGAAGCTGGACGTAGCGGCCTTAAGTGGGTAATTAAATATTTATTGGGTTACCAGCTGCTTTCATGCAGCTTACATCATAACCGACTTCTCCAGCTCTTAATTTCACACTTATTCCTCCTTCGTACCCTTTGAGAGTCTCCTGACACTCTGCGGGATGAGCTCCACCGCTTCCCTCAAAGCACCCAAACCCGCTTCAGCTGTTCATCTGTTCAAGAACCAGCTGGCATTCTCATCCTGGCACTCTTTGGGCATGGCATATACCTGCGCAGGTGGGCCACACCGCTTGTAGAGTTTCAGCTCAGTGTCACTCCCCTCCCTGGTCTGCTGGGGGCGCTGGCGCATCGTGTGCCGGTGTTTCAAACGCAATGCCCAGGAGGGTGTCAGACACTCTTATGTAACCCTGATATTTGTTAGGTTTTTCTGAGGAGTTCAGGAGGAATTCAGGCTAAGTTGGTTAGAGCATCACACTGAGATTTCTGCCAGTGTAATATGAAGGAAAAATTGCGTAACTGCCAGTGTGTTTTTCCGAACTCTCACTGACCAGGTCTCCAGGTGGTCGCTGGTTTTTTGCTCACTGTTTACACACCAATGACACTCCTGAAATTCCATCCTTTGCCTTGCAAGCCAGTGACGGCATAGGCTCCCGAAGGACATTTGGAGCTCACGGCGACAGAGGTGCCGCGGCGCACACAGCTCCCAGTATGTGTGTGTGAGTGTGTGTCGGAGGGTGGGCGATAGGCGGATTGTGCTTGGCTTAGCTAAATCTGCTTAGGTTTAGAGACGGCTGAAGTGGACTTCTCAGTCCAGCTGTGGGGGGAAGTGCAGCGACTCGGACTTTTCCCCAGATTCTGATTCTGTAGAATTCATGACCGCTGTAGGGCTCAGGAGCTACTGCAGTGACGATACCCACAATGCTTTCAACCGCAGGGTTTCTGCTACCTTTCCGAAGGGGGGGGGGGAGGATGACCGTTTTCAGAATGGTCATGCGAGATGGTATGGCGATTTCGTCGGCAGCTCTTCATAGCAGCAATGAAAGCTCATGACGAGAAACCATATCCTTCACTGTGTCGTCTTTTTGTGGAAACTGCAACACATCCTCAAATAATATTCCTCATAGGAAGTCGTACCTAGATTTCAGATATCAGAGACGCCATGGCAGCGCGGGCGGCGAGATGGGAGCGATGATTGTTTTTCTGTTGGAGTGGCTTTGAGGTGTTAGATATTCCAGAGTGCCTCTCTCGTTGTTTTTGTTGTTATTATAACGGCACTGAGCATTTGAACAAACGGGATGAAGCCCAGCAACTGCTCAGCAGGCAGAGCCAGCTGGCTGCAGGACATTAGGAGTAGGGTTGGGAACGGGAACCAAAAGTAAGTTCCAAAATAAAACTGATAAGAAAATACCTGGTGCCCAATTTAACATTAACATATACCACTTAAACATTACATATACCTGCCATGACCTGTCGTAGATGAATACGTCATGCATCAGTGCGCAACAAGCTAGCATGCCTGACAACAGTGTGAAAGATAGTGAATAGTCAAAAGTGTAGTTTTTCTTTAATAAAGAAAACGACAATTGACACACATCAAATCTATTCTTAAAATACAGGACTGCTGACATTACTTGTCCTAATTAAATGCTGATTTGGCCAAAGCCCAGTTATCCCTCCCAGAATAGGATAAGGCATCAGTGCCTTAAGTTACAAAATGTTCTTAAATACGTAAAACTCACGTCATTATCTTCATTAGAGCTTTTTGCATATGCTTGAAAAAATACATAATCAGAAACCTTAATGTTTAATATGCGTCGCCTCCAGCGTAATTCAATAAATCAGCTTTTTCACAAAATAAATACAAATCACAACATGGTCCTTCATTTTTTCTCTCAAGGCGGATTATATGAAGTGTGTGATGACAGTAAATAACTTATTTATGTCAGACAGACTAATATCATTACAACCCTTAATGTGTCTTCTTCCAAATGCATGTGCTCTCACCAAATATAAACATGTACTTTTATACGAAATCATTAAGTAATCAGCTTAATCAATTCATCATCAACTGTGGACACGCCCTCATGGACCGGCAGCTATTGTTATGCCAGTGACTTCATGTGAGCCGCAGGTAAGTCACGTGCAGAAACCACAACCGAGAATGAAAAAGCTGCACACGAAACGAGGCAGCTTGCGTTTGCTATTTTTACAATGGCGCACACCTCTCATTTTACCGCTAAGGAAACTGCAACAAGTTCAATCGTTTAACGTGATGAAATCGATTCCTCCTCCAGTGAAGTCTTTGACAGCAATGAGGACTGTTTTAAGAAGAAACTTTTAAAGACTGGCACAAAATAAGTTCTGTTCTTAATCATGCTCATATGGTTTGTGATTTCTCCGTTTTGCCATATTTATCATTCCTGCTGCTTTCAGCATACAGATAAATTACAAATTTTGTCTCTCTTCACGCTGATATTCAGCACTAGACAGGCCCACTGACAGGCTGATTTGGGTATGGGGAGTACACCAGGTGAATATTATTCATATGTGTGACTACAGCTGTTGGTCCAGGCAGAGACAAATTAAACAGAAACAGTGACATACTTAAGTTATGGCTCTTTTTATTAAACTGAAAGGAATTTGTGAATGACTTGCAGACAGGTGTTGTGCGCTGCACTGAATGCACTTTAGTTAGCATTTTACCCCCGTTGCTGCTGGGATGTTCAGAATAAAGATGTTTTTGTCGTTTAAACATTTGTCGTCTTTTTTTTTTTACCTATAAGAAATCGAAATGGGGGCTCGATAAGAACCGGAATCAGAATCAATAAAATTCAAATGATACCCAACGCTAATTAGGAGTAAACTTGGGGGTGTGGACCCTGAGAGGGCATGAGGGAAGACGTGAGGCGTCATGGGAGGCTGGCCCAGTCTAGATAGGCAGAGTGCTGCCACCAGATTCCGGTTCGTGTGGTGAAGCAAGAGTTTGCGTAGCACCTCCGGCTCACCCCAGTTATGCAGGGGCCTCTGGCATCTTTGGCAAGGCTTGACAGATTGCAGACAAAGCGGGTTGAATAACAGCTTGTCGGTGTGTTGACGTTGGCGTAGATCGAGGGCTCGGTCAAACCCGCATCCCCTCAACCGGCGCCATTTACTACGCGGGTCGTCATTCCACTGCTCCCTCTGCCTCTCACTGTTGTTTTATGGCTTTATTCAGGAAGTAGGAACCATCCTGTTTTTCATTTGGCCCGGAAATGGCTGGCTGTTTGGGTTGGACCGTTCCTAGCGCCGGAAAGGTCCGGCACATGGCAATGACTGACCGGTTTTGTCTGGAGAGTCGTGTGTCAGCATCCAATTAGAATTTATTTATTTTATTTTTTGAAGTATGGTGTGCCAGTTGTATGGCAGCTGAACAGCATCGGCCTGAATGAGATCCCATGCTTCTCTTTGTTTTGGCTGAAGAGCTTGCTGAGTGTTACTCTGGAAGGATTAGTCTCCGGGGGCACCCTGGGAAACGGTGCTCTGGGGTTCAGGTTGTACTCATTTGTTTTGTAGTCGTTTATGTTGGCATTGTTTTGTAGTTGTTTTGCTGTCATTGTTTTATAGTCTTTTTGTCATGAGTTATTTTCTTATTTGTTTGGTAGTTGCTTGTTTTATTTGGTCATCATTGTTTTTCGCCTTTTGTCAGAAATTTATTTTTGGTGCTGGCTATTTTTTAGTCTTTTTTTAGTTGTAGACATTTGTTTTTTAGTTTGTTTCGTTTGTTGTTGTTGGCTACCAGTTGCAATGGCCTTGCTGTTTGTGACTTTTTAGGACGGAACCATTTAAAAAAAAAAAAATAGTGTTGCTGTGCTGGGGCCTGTGGAGAATGCCTCGCTGTTTTCTTGCCGGTTCCCGTGTCCTACTTTACGAGGATCGAAACCAAATCCATGGCTGTTGAATGGCGACCTTTGGGAGAGAACATCAGGGTATTGTTTAGGGTCTTCCGGGGAAGGGGGAGGGTTTGCGATCTCGGGGTTTTTCCTTCCCAAGCCAGACAAGAGCTGGCAGGGTGGAGCGTCAGCCAGCTGACTGCAGAATCCCACCGCCCCCCTCCCCCTGGATCCGCTGTGCTCCCCGTTCCTGTCTCTGAGGCAGGTGTTCTCTCACTGAACACGGGGGCCATTGACAGGAGGCTGTAAGAGTTGCTGTTCCTGGGCTGGTCACAAACACACCACACACACACACACACCCCTTCTTACTGGCTTTCATTTTGATGCCTTTAACGATGCTTAACTACATTCCTCTAAAAAACATGCAGAGTTTGTTCAAAGTCTAGTTCCTTTTCTTTGAGAAAAGCTGTTTATTTTAGGTTGATGCCCCCCACACTTTCTGCAGTTCTGCCATGTGCTGGACACATGCCCACATGTGGCTGATGCCCGCTTGGTGCTGCATGGATGAACAGCGGCCTGCCAGGCTTTGCCACTCCAATATGAGTGATGGCTGTCAGTCCTGTGGTACCCTGTTACCATGCCCTCTGAACTGAGATTGGACGTCTGCAGGCTTTGTGGTAAGCTGGGGTGCTCCCGTGTGTTGGTGAAAATTCATGTTAGCCGGAAGTATCTACCTGTTTACTCTTCCTTTAACCTTCACGTCAGAGGTTGACATTCTGATTACGGTGGCTGCCGTGTCATCTCCCATAATGCCGCTGACCTCAGAGTGCCTGTGGGAGCTGTTAACCCGTTAGCTGGGTGGGTCTTCCTGTGTGAAGTGCAAAATTCCCTCCCCAATGCCTGGCTGTCTGTCCGTGAGTGTTTTCCTCCGGGGATCCTGTTCTATCTCTGTGGTTTCAGTCAAAATCTCACCTGTGTCCTTTGCCACTCCCACCCCAGACAGCATCGCCAGCCCAGTCTGGCCCAGGTCCAGCTGCCTTTCCTCCAAATCCTATTCCATTATTCATGGCAGTTTGACTCCTGTGTGTTTATTAAGTATGTTTCAAGCAAGTGCTTCCTTGGTATAACGACCCGCTGGGCCAGTACCCAAGAGGCACTCCAGCGAAGACCCAGCAATCAGGCTTTAGAGGCAGAAGCTTGCATTGGAGCGTGTGTCCCCACGCTCACTCTTCCGGAACGTTCCGCAGAACGTGCCGACACGGAACATCCACGTCATGATGCAGCCTGGACCGTTGCCACCACTGATGGAACTTGTAATTCCGGATGTTTCCTCGGCGTTGCTGAGGAATATTCCCGAAAAATAAGTGTTTTAACCAAAATGACAAGTGCAGCTTTTATCCCATCATATGCCTAAAATTAAATGCAGGCGCAGTAAGAAAAAAATGTAGCTATTGGGTTTTTAAAAATGGATTTCTTGAAATGTTTGCACAGCATATTCTTACTGAGGGCTGACATTAGATTCGGTGATCACATTAAACCTGAAAAGATAAAGCGGGGAAAGAGGGAAATGACAATGGATGAACTGAACGACTCTTAGAGGTACGAGGGCTCCTCCTACTGGGGGATTGGTCAAAATACAGGCTTTTGATTATTTTCTTTTTGATCAGTGAGATGCACCATGCGACTTGCACGTGCTTTAGATCAGGTGAATTTAGCTTATTTGAGCAAATCAGCTGTTTAACTAAGCTTATTCCTTCCACTCAAAATCCGAATTTATGTCGCCATGATGAAACTGCCATGGGTGCGAGTCACAGTCTGAATTTTTAAATTTGAAAGACCCCTCTGTGGGGTGTGGTTTGCAATGCTTGGTGTCCAGACCTAGCTGCCACTCGCGTCCCTCTGTGGGCCTCTGTGATTTTTATTTGTCATTGTGCAAGTGGGTTGCCATCGATAGCGGACGGACCTAGCGTTGGCGAGTGGAGTCCAGGGTACCAGCTTTTTAACCCAAAATAAGCACACATTTGGGTCATCTCCTCTCCCCAGCAACACGGAGGTCTGCATGTCGGGGGGGTCATCTCCTCTCCCCAGCAACACGGAGGTCTGCATGTCGGGGGGGTCATCTCCTCTCCCCAGCAACACAGAGGTCTGCATGTGGGGGGGTCATCTCCTCTCCCCAGCAACACGGAGGTCTGCATGTGGGGGGGGTCATCTCCTCTCCCCAGCAACACGGAGGTCTGCATGTGGGGGGGTCATCCTCTGAAGCATCCATATGCAAATTCTGGAAGTCACCGCTTCCTCGATTTGACCACCTACATCTGTGTCCTCAGGACCAGCTGTGACTGGGGGGGTCAGTACTCTCTAATGGGCTTGATCTTTGACCTTTCGCTCGCCCTTCCAGGTCAAGGGGTCCAGGAGCCGCTGTCTGGAAACCCGGGGGTGTGGCCCGGCCTCTCCTGCCGTCACGCCCAGTAAACCTGCTCGTGGTCCCGCCCACCTCCTGACCCATTTGCAAGGAATCCTTGGGTCGGGACGGAGCAGAGCTCAGGTAGGCTGCAACCGTGACGCCTGGCGGCACAGTGGCCGTGTTCTTTCTGTGTTCTTTACATGTCCGTACGGCTGTGGAGCTGCTTCCCTGGTGGATAACAGTCTTTCCATGTGCTGGTAGCCTCTGCTTATAACACCCCCCCGTGTGAAACCGGGCCGAGGTGATCATTCACAGCTTGGTGCCTTAAAAGGGGTATTATTGTTTGCTGTGCTCCTCTGGGATGTTGTAAGGACAGAAATGCCAAAACAATATTCAGACATACTTATTCTTTTGTCCATCGTGTCACGCACTTCAGGCGTCCCCTCACAGGAAGCAGTTTGAAATAACTGTGTGGTTGGAAGCAGAGGATACTGCTCACCACACCGGGCAGCTGCATTTATAAACGCTGAGGGCAGACAGAGAAAACTGCCCTCCCTGTCTAAGCAACCCCACCGTGCTGTATCTAATGTCGCTAAACATCCACACGAAATGCTACAATTCTAATGTACTGAAAATCCACACACGGGTGGCTCTGATTCATGTTGAGGTCAGCTGTATCCTCTTCTTAATCCTTTGATCTTTTTATCCATTCCTCCTTGATGAAAGTGTTTTGGTAGACAATTCTAGACTTCATTGCAAAGGGATGTCTGTGCATTTGATGTAAGGCTACCTATGTATAATCCACTGTGGGGCAGTGTGTGTCTTACAAATTATGTGACATTTAAAGTGTTTGGAAATGTGTGTAGCAAGCTCTTTATATTGCGGTTATATATATACACATACACTTTTTTCAGTCAGCCTTTTTATTACGTTGTGAAACATTTGTCTTCATGAATATGTAACTCATTTTGATGGATGCAGTAACCTGCTTATTCCACGTGGTGGCACCAGAGGCTCATTTTCAAATGTGTGTGTGTGGGCATTCCTGCTGCGCTCCGCTGAGTAGAATTCTTGCTTTAATTTAATTTAATTCACAGAACGTGTAAGAGTAATTTCGTAGGCTTCAATTAATATAATAGTTAAGGTCCTCTTTCAAAGTATTACATTTGTAAAAACGAAAAGCATAACTCCAGCGCTTGGCACGACAGTTGAGATACCTGGTAATATTGTTGGCTGACGTCTCTGGTGGGGATTGTGACATGGTGCTGATTGGATAGCCGTTAATTCTGATGTATTAACAAGTCACAATAAGTCATGTGACTCACTGTGTTGACTCACTGTGTTCCGCAGTCCTTGTTGATTTTATAAGTTGCAAAAGCAGCTGCTTTCAGCTCCCAGAAGGGGCTATACCTCTGAACCCCTGAATGGGATCCCTGATCCCAAAGTGCTATAGTTAAAATCATTCATCCATTTACAAATGAGGAGAAAACGTGAAAGTCTCTGGGCAAACATGTCAGATCGGCCGTATTCTGCTGCCAGGCTTGTATCTAGGAATTCGGGGCCCCTTAACACAATCCGAGGTATTCAATGGCCCTTGCAAAGTGCTGGGCTCTTTGACACTGCCAGGGTATCCAGGACCTTGACGCCTTTCTCTGTCCGTCCACGTTAACATGAGTCGTCGGCTTGGACAGTGACCGTCCCCCAGGAGGTGTAGAAGCTGATTCCCAGCCTGGCATCCTGTACGCAGTGAGAGCTGCTTCTTCACATGCTTTTCCTATCAAAGACTGCCCACGCATTCCTGCTCCGCGATATCACTGTTATTATTTGAGTGTAAAAGCTGATTTATGCTTCTTTGTTGAGCCTACACAGACCTTACCCCATGGTTTATGCGCGGGGTCGACACTGTCGCTAGCATTTGTACTTGTGCGCTGGTGTGCCTGCAGTTACACTGCCGAAAACACTAGTTGGTTGAGCATGGGGAGATTCAAGTTTCAGTAAAACATATTTACTGTCATATGAAACAACGCTTGGCAAGCACTGTCATGTTAATGATGGTGTACTTAAAACTGATTTTAGCAGATAATCTTTAAAGTTCTCCACTGTTGTTTTTGCATGAGCTCTGCACGCGATCATCTAGCCAGTCATAAAAGTTTTCATCCTTGCCGTTTAAATTTTAGCAGAAACCTGTCCTTGAGGGATTTATTTATTTTTAATTCCCATTTTTTTGCTTTATAAATATAGTAATAGTTATTGTAGAAAAAAGTCAATTGTTTTTTAATATTGTGTAGCTGCACAGCTACAACAGTGATGGAAACAGCCGGCTAGCAACAAGCTAAAGTCAACTTGTCCCACACTGAAATCCCCTCAGCTGGGAACAACAACAAACAACAGAAGGAATTGCGATGTTACCAAGCGGACAAGTCACAGTTATTGCAGTCGTTGTCACCGAGACGCGTATTAATATTCTTGAGGAGGTGCGTGTCAGGTACAGCGTCGGTTACACCGCAGATTCTACACAGAAGTATACATCAATCTTTAAGGGTCCTATGTGATAGCATGGGGGGGGGGGGGGGGGGGTGAGTTGGTGAGGGGGTAGCCCCAGGGTGGAGTGGGGGGGGGTGCAGCAGGCAGCCCACCACCTGC
>JAODKE010000037.1:7333802-7349623 GCA_026779605.1 Mormyrus hasselquistii
GCGTACAGCGTAGCTACCCAGGCTAATGCTAACACCCGAGCTCAATGTCTGCTCTCTGCAAAGCCGTTGACTTCTGCGTACAGCGTAGCTACCCAGGCTAATGCTAACACCCGAGCTCAATGTCTGCTCTCTGCAAAGCCGTTGACTTCTGCATACAGCATAGCTACCCAGGCTAATGCTAACACCCAAGCTCAATGTTTGGCCGTCTGCTGTCTGCTAACAAGGTCTACGAGTTTAAACCGACAATTAGCGCCTAAGTTGTTGGGGGTTTTCCCCCCCCCCACATGATCACGTGCTCTTATGCTTAATTCACCATGCTGCTTCTCCTGTCTAACTGGCTAATTTGTTCTTCACCCTAGAATATTTATTTAATTTGCCTTGAGCAAAGGTGCCCTCTGTGTGGCCTGCACTAATTAGGGAAGCAGAAATGCTAAACGATGGGGTTGTTTGCATTTATCGCCTGAGTAAAACACCTCCTTGAGCTTCGTGTCCCACACTGCCCACCACCGCCTAGAGCACTAGAATGTTTCAGGACCGGAAGTCCCAGTTCATTCTCTGAATTTCTGCTCATAGGGGCAGCGATTTGTTTGCTCGTAATTTTCCACATCGTTAGTTGTATTTAAAGCGTGAGGAAGACGGACGGTGAGGACTGGGTTGTGTCATTCTCCACTCTTGACCCCCATCCCAGTTAAACCATTGCAGTGTGCATGCTGGGATTTGTAGTCCCGGATTGATTTTAAAATTCTGTTTGGTTTACGTTGGGTGTTCCTTGGGCAAGAAATTTTAATAGCTTCTGTTTAAGGGGCTGGATTATAGCTGCACTGTGCCAAAAAGACCATTTGGCTGTTATTCTGTAAACATACAAATAAGAAAAACAACATGACATTTCAAGGTCAAGTGCTCCCATAGTAACACTAATAGATATGCCTTTCTGAAACGTGTTCCCTCGCTCTGCACCAGCAATCACTTTGCCATTTCTGGCGAGTTCATTAACTCTGTGTGTCTGTAAGTCTCTCAGCGAGTGCATGTGACACTAGTGCTGCACTCGTGCAGCGTGTGGCGGCAGCCACCCTGATTGGTGCTCAAACACGGTTCTGCGGTGTCTCAGGTGCTGGCGGATGCCGTGTCCCGTCTGGTGGTGGACAAATTCAGCGAGCTGACCGACAATTTCACGTCCCCTCATGCACGGCGGAAAGTCCTGGCCGGTGTCGTCATGACCACAGGTAGCTCTTCACTCCCCATTCAGTTTTATTGTCTTGTATGTTTGGAAGAGCACAGAGAAAATCCTGGTCCACAGTTACAGGGGAGCGGACAGAGACTTTGGGGGGGGGGAGGGGTGGGGGGTTGGGCAATAGGGTCAAAAAACAGTGCAATAAAGCATAGGACACTGCAATACAGTTGGGTTTCCCAACCCCTGGTACGAGTCCGTGGCCAGTATTCCAGTATTTCCAGTTTCACGACCGCTTACACTCATGCATGCTGTTCATATCTGGAAAACATATTGAAATGGTTTAACTTATGAAACAGCCAATTGATCTGCCAGCACCCCCCGCCCTGGCCAATTATCCATTTAAAAAAAAATGTCCGACTTTTTCTTTACAAATATTTTTATTTTTGTGCAACATAAACCGGTCCACAAACAGGAGGTTGGGAACCCGCACAGTATAGGAATTGGGACAAAAAATATGCAAAAAACAAAAAAGTGCAAGAGCCCTGCCCTCATCCTGGTCCCCCCTCCCTGATCCAGGCACGGACGTGAAGGAGGCCCAGGTAATCTGCGTCTCCACGGGAACCAAGTGCATAAACGGCGAGTACATGAGTGACCGCGGCCTGGCGCTGAATGACTGCCACGCTGAGATCATTGCACGCCGCTCTCTCATCCGCTACCTGTACTCTCAGCTGGAGTTCTTCCTCAGGTACGGAGAGGCTCCGCCCACACGCACCCATCACCTGGGAGTGACATGCGCCGCTTTTGTAGCACAAATCAGACACCGGTAGATGTCATCTGACTTTTGCGCCAGCCTGCTCCCTGCTGGTACAAGACTAGCAAACGCATCTATATGCTAAGTGGTACACACACATCTATATTAGCGCATCTGTTACTTAATTTAATTTCTGGGGGGGGGGTGTTAACTTTGACACCTACTCCACCATTCATCAACGCCTGCTCTCTTTGGAGTCAGCGTGATGCCACCACCCCAGATGCCGTTTCAACGTTCCCTTTTCCCCACCACGGCACCAACTAGCGATGAATGGCTTGTTTGCAGGGACCCCCCCCTCCCCCCCCCCCCGGACACGCTGTGTGTCAGTGACATTAATGAAGATTGAATGACGTGGCAGCCCTACTTAACGGCGCTCGATCGGAGCGTCGCTAAACGGCCACAAACAAGCTCTGTTATTGCGAAGCTAATAGGTTTCCCCGTTTTCCGTCAGGCCCCTCGTTAACAGCCCTATTAGGTGCTTAATTGAATTATATCTGAGGCTAATAAAACAGAATACAGACTTACGTGTGAGACGTGCTTCCAGACTAGACCTACGGCATACGGTACGCCAGCCCCTACCTTCCAGTTTAGGGCATTTTTACATCTCCCTTTCCACCTGTCTCCTGTAGCAACAACAAAGAAGAGCAACAGAAGTCCATTTTCACCAGGTGTGACAAGCACGGCTACCGGCTGAAGGACAACGTGCAGTTCCACCTCTACATCAGCACCTCGCCCTGCGGTGACGCCCGCATCTTCTCCCCCCACGAGGCGGGCGTGGAAGGTAGCCTCTGCCGCACGGATTTACTGACGCGGCTCTGATCTTTGCAGGGTCCCGGCGCCTTAAACGGTGCGCCACCTACTGAGCGGAACCCAAACTGTATGCGTAGATATTCAGAAAGATTTTTTGTTTTTTAATGTCGAGAGCCCCCTAGGTTCCCTAAATCCCTTAGTGTAATAGACATGCAAACATGCCCGGTGAGCAGGTAAGAGCAGCCTTGGTGACGGGGCTATAACTGGAGGATGTCCTGGAGAGCAAGAACAAGCATAAACAGAGTGAACTGATGGATTAATTAATTCAATGGCTATGACTTCATCAGGCTTAAGTATTGCCTCAAGACGCAAGTATTTTATTTGTTTTTTTTTTCCTCTGAGTCGGTGGTGGTGATTGATCCATCACCACAAATCCAAGGTCAGGAATGGGACAGATCAGTGTCTTTCTAAATGAGGTAGTCAGAAAACCTGAAGGTACTGATGCCTGAGATGCGGATTGACTTTGTGGATTGACGAGGGATACATCTATGCCCCCCCCTCCCCACAGCAGACAGGAAATTCAAGCTAGGTGCAGGGTGTAGCTGAGGAGACTGGAACCCCGGGCCCTGCAGAGTAATATTGGCAATGGGCATTTCAGCATGACCCTTGAACCCGCCGGCCGCCAGGGTGCTGGCAGACCCTGTCCTCTGACCCCAAAATCATGCCCTAAATAGATAATTGCAGATGTAATTCCTGGGGGTAACGGTCTTTGGGTTTAGGCCAAGCAGTCATCCACAGCTGCGTTCTGTCACGCCAGCTCAGTCTTAATGTTTATGGGGTAGGCATACTTTATTTAATAATTAAAAAAAAAAAATAACAAATTTGACATCTAAATTTGGTTGGCTCAGAAATCAGACATTTGTACCACCCAAAGAATTTGACATTTTAATTAAAACCATTTAATTAAAACTGTAGGAAAGTGTTCATTGCCTTGCATCTGTAATGTGAAGGACTTTTGCAGACCAAGCAGAGAAGCCATTCCTATGGCAGAGCTGCTCTCTGAGAATTTGCCCTGGCATGCATGTTAAAGGGGCACCGTGTTCCTTTTCACAGACCAAGGAGACAGACACCCCAACAGGAAAGCACGGGGCCAGCTGAGGACCAAGATCGAGTCTGGGGAGGGCACTATCCCCGTGAGGTCCAGCAACACCATCCAGACCTGGGACGGGGTCCTACAGGGAGAGAGGCTGCTCACCATGTCCTGCAGTGACAAGATTGCAAGGTCTGCCATGCCGCGACCCACCACTGGGGGCTCTTATCATCATGCTTAAAACATGCCTTCACCTTCCTGTGATAGACAAATGTGCAGCTCCAGTTACTCTTAAATGATGTGCACATCAGAAACTTAACTTAATCTTTATTTGGGCATCTATGGCAAACATGAAGTATGTTTTGTTCATTAAATCTTTGCACTTGATGGTCACATGGTTGGCCTTTGAAGCCCCTGGGTTGACACTGAAGTCAGGATGGGTTGTGCTTAGTGACTTGGTGTCCCAGGAGCTACAGTGAACTGGCCCCGGTACAACATGTAGTGTCATTAACCTGTGCCCACCCCCCCCCCCCCCCCCCCCCAATTAGTCAAACCTCTTTGGTTTGTCAACTACTTTCTTTTTCTGATCACACAGAGTCAGTACAATCACACATGAAGCAGGTTTGGATCAGCAATACATAACGGAATAGCTTGTTAAGATTCGTTTTGAGTTGTAGTGGCTATAGTCCTATGTGATTGTAGTATTGCCTCAGGTACTCTCTGCATTGTAGTTTTTGTATTCATTGACTTAATGACTCTAATAATGGTATTGAGAATGATGTCACCATTCACCTTACTGGAACAGGGTAAGCAAAGTACCTTTGGTGCAAACCATCTATTAGTCAGATGTGCTCAGGAGCGCCCTCGTGTGGTGTATAGTCACACTGCGCATTAGCCGTATGGATGATCTTCATTGCCGTAGATTGTTTGTAGCCCCACTCCCATGCATCATTACTGTTGCCAAGTTATTGGCTTTATTAATCCATCTCCCAAGATGTTACGTTTTGGAGTCGAGGCTCGTTAAAGGTTACCCAAGACATCAGAGGCAGAAACAGGCACCTGGGGAATGTGGTCACGCACGGCCAAACCCAGAGAAACAGAACTGAGGATAGCGACCCACAGGAGGGAGCGGAACGGAGGCATAGAGTGACCAGTTTTCCGGTGTGTAAAGGCCAGCATCTCCAGGAATCTGCACCCCTCTCAGAACCCTCAGGTCCCCATGCCACCGCCATTTGTTTCTTTAAAAGCCCCACCTGAGGGTTAAAAAGGGCTCCAAATTGCCACATCCATGTGAGTAACGATTCAAAGGTCCTCGTTAGCGGTGGCGGGCTCGGTGTGGAGCGGGAGGTCGATCAGTACGGCCGGCCGGCGCTTGGGGCGCGGGGGGGGGCACTGCTTCACTCGAGCGCCAATCACTCGAGCGCCTTCAGCCGGATGTGAGGAGCGGCTGGCCTTGATTAGGCTTTGATTTGACACCGTGGAAACTCCTGCCCTGCTGGGCCTGGAACTTCTTTTTAAGACCCAAAACTAATAGCAGGAGAAAATTACTGCTTATGACATTGTTCATATCAGGCCTTTGAAAGAGCTCTAGGTAGTATTGTTTTTTTATTTTTTCCCCCCTTTTTCCTGATCAGGCCAGGGAGCGTTTCCATGGTGCCATGTGATTGCCGTGTGGCTCACGTGCCCTCGGGGTCGGTACCGTCTTGCGCTCGTAACTTGCGTGAGGTCCGGAGACCCAAGCTCCGTATCCGTGCCGGATACCTGAGCTGCTCTCTCCCCCCGACGCAGGTGGAACGTGGTGGGCATCCAGGGCTCACTAATGAGCTACTTCACGGAGCCCGTCTACTTCAGCAGCATCATCCTGGGCAGCCTATACCACGCCGACCACCTGTCCCGCGCCATGTACCAACGCATCGCCGAAATTGAGGACCTGCCGCAGCCCTTCACTCTCAACCGGCCCCTGCTCAGCGGTGAGCCTCACACATTTCGCCTCCGTTCGTGTTCGATAAAATGCCGGAAGCCTCAGCCTGCCTCCGTGTGCCTTCTGCCCCCCCCTCACCGCCCCCTCTGTGTCTTAATCACTGTAAATATGCCTGATAATCTCAGGAAAAGGTCGTGCTTGATCCATGGTCTCAATCCATGTCCTCGGTTTTAGAGTAGGGGTTAACAAGCTCCGGATTTCACTTGATATTTGCTCAGCAGGCTTGGAATTTATATTACTGTAATCCTGCTTTCATAAGGTCATTTTTTTCTATTTTTATCTTAAATGTCTAGTTTTGTTTCATTTTTTGAGGTTTTGAAGGAAGTAGCTCGGATTCTTTTGTGCCTTTCGTTGCCTAGAAGGTATTTTTGTCCAGCTGGCTTCTCTTTCTTTTCTTAAGTATTAAAGTTTCATTTTTATTTTTGGAACCATGTATTTTGGGAGAGGCCTGGCATTGCCTCCTTTCCCAGGTAGGCCCGGGGGTGGGGAGGTGTTGTGTAGGAGCAGCTCCCGCCAGTGGCGGAGGATCTTCAAGTGGGCTGAGCGCTGGGCCGCCCCGAGGGCATTCTCCATGAAGTGTCCGGATTTGGTGACTCTGTGCTGGTCAGCCCTCCCCCCCAACCACCCCAAGTCCCTACAGCGTACTCCCAGGGTACACAGCGCCGTGTGTCCTGTAGAGATAAAGCAGAGTGCGTGTTATTACACAGCGCCTTGTGTCCTGTAGAGATAAAGCAGAGTGCGTGTTATTACACAGAGAGACTCCGTTTGCGTTCCGGCTTTCCGGCTTGCTGGCGGCTCCCTCCCTGCCATTATTTCAGCTGATCTCCCGTGTGCAGCTCACTGCCAGAGTGTTTATGGGGGGGGGGGGGTGTTGGTAGCGGTCCATGCAATACAATGCAACACGCTGAGGCCCTAGGGCACGGCTGGCATGCTGCTGACCCCCAGGTGTATGTCTGAGAGCAGGCCCCCATTCCTGCTGGTGCAGCCATGTCCCTCCTTCCCCCACCTCCCAAATCACCTTGGGTGAGATAATGGAGTGGTAATTAACCTTTTCCGGCTAAGGAATTTTAAAAGGGCTTACACTGTCCGTGCACTGTTCATCCCATTAAACCGGAATTGCAGGTCCTAATGTTTCGGCCGCGTGCCGTCCGATGTGGCCAGGCCCGGCCCGGCAGAATCCGGCCTCCAGGGAACCGGGGGATGAAACGCCTTTGAGTCAAACATGGGGGAAAAAAATTTGTGTGAAGGACGGTGGCTGCCGCTGGTCTCTGAAGAGAGAGCCCTGCGTGGTTGAGGTCGGGCTGCTGGTGCATGTCCCAGAGCCTCTGGGTGAATGTGGTGGGGGGTTAATCCAGCCAGTGCAGCGGGGGGGAGGGCAGAAACCACGTCCCACTGCTGCTCGTAGCAGATCGTTACGGCTGGGTGCCGGTCGTCATTGGACACATCCAGAGGCTAAGACCATATTAAGCACTGTGGCGCTCCCCTTAATCTCTGGCCCCTGCCGTGATTGTCCCACTGCGCCCCCTACAGGGATCAGTAATGCGGAGGCGCGGCAGCCAGGCAAGGCCCCCAACTTCAGTGTCAACTGGGCGGTGGGTGACCAGGCACTGGAGGTCATCAATGCCACCACGGGCAAGGACGACATGGGCCGGCCCTCGCGCCTCTGCAAACACGCCCTCTATAGTCGCTGGGTGCGCCTGCACACCAAGGTAGGCCTTCACATCGCAGTGCAGCATGGGACAGTTAGGGACCACAGAAGACTACAGCCACCACTACTACTTAACATACTACTACCACTATAATAACAACAACAATGCCGCCACTATTACCCTATCACACTATTATTATTGACTGACACGGCCTCCGTTCCCTCATCAGCTGTCATCAACGCTGCGTATCCGGGTGTCCAAACCCGGCTCGTACCACGAGGCGAAACAGGCGGCGGTGGAGTACCACACCGCCAAGCAGACACTCATCAAGGCCTTCCACAAGGCCGGCCTGGGCGCCTGGGTCAAAAAGCCCATTGAACAGGACCAGTTTTCCCTCAACTCCTGAGAGGAAGCCCGACTTCAAGGACCAGAGCGGGGAACTAGACTACCAGCTGTTCATGTGTGCGTGTGATGGTCCGTGAGCAGACCTCCAGCTCTTCCCTCTTTATTTCTCCTCCATTCCTCCTCGTCTTGTCATCCTTTCTTTTCTCTTCCTCCCCTTGCCATTACTACTGCTTTCACGTTTTCAAAACTTCGTCTCTGTTAAGGTTATTAATGATGTCTGCGTTGTATGAAGTCTTGCAGATTTTAAACTGGAAAAAGGATGTGTTGTTTATAGTTTTATTTTATTTCAGAAATGGTAAAAAAAAAAAAAAAACATTTTATAATTGCCAGATGAAAAAGGAAACAAGATTACGAGCCAGTTCCCAGATGAGTATAGTATGCCAAATATGTAGCTTGTGTGGGTTCAATTACAAAACAGTTGCAATTGGATCAAGGGATTCTGAGTGTTGCTGTCGTTTACCATGTGGCTTCCAAGACATGTCAATGAAAACCGGTGTCCTTCCGCACATGTGCAGTGTCATGTGCTTTTATATATCTGAAAATTCGCGTTAGATTTTTGTCACAGATAATGAACCGCCGGAGGATATTTCATGTTCGTTTTCTAGAATCTTCGGAAAAAGGACACCCCCATATCCCCATGATTCCCCCCCCCCCCCCCAGCCCTGATGAAACACAGAGTTTCAGAACACAGTTAGTCCTAGTGTCATACCCTGTTACTCACATATTTATGTTTGATGACAGGATTTCTTTACAGCAGAATTACTAAAAGCACCGCATTTCCCTGCCTGGGTCTCGTTAGGTCTCAGTAGTCACCTGCTCCCATGAACTTTACGTCAGTTTGGATTACCATGCGCAGGAATTGCCACCGACGTTTACCGGTGCTGACCTGACCTGCATTTTGTTACACAGGGATACTATTTGTTTTCGACACTACAGTTGCACGTTTGCATGCATGTTAGAAATTTGTCCGCTGCGGCACATGCGTGTCTCTCCTTAAGCAGATGGATAGGTTTCAACAGACCAACGTAGAGAAAATGTCTCCCATTTAGTTTGTTTAGGCAATAGTCCTAGATGTGCAGCTACATTTATGGTATTGAAAGTACTTGTTGAAATTAAGTATGACAATTGAAATAAATTTGTCTTCAGATTCACTGAAAGATAAAAAAAAGGTACTACACTGACATGTGCGTTCGTTTGTACATGAGTTTGTGTGTTAGTGTTTGTGGGTATGTATGTACATGCACGCAAACTTCTGTAATATGTGTATATATTACACACACGCACAAACTTTTAACTTGAAAATCTGGCCATTTTAATTGGACTCAGTTAAAAGTTATTTGAAATGGTATTGGTTTTTGGAATTTAATGCACGTTTACAGTTAAATAAACCATCTTTCTGCATGGTAACCAAAATTATTTTAAGGTGATACTTCAGTTCAGTTGATGTTGTGTATGGACCCTTCATTCGATGGATGTTAATGGCAGTCTTCAGTTGTTGCGCTTTTTTATGTCCTATGGTAATCCTGAATGAGAGCATAAGGCCACCCATGCTATTGCTTAAATCCCTTTGTCTCCTTCCACATGGTCTTCAGGAAGAAACTTCACCGGAGAAAGTTCTCAGCCAACATATTCAATAGGGCATTTCCTACAAAAAAAAACAAAAAAAAAAAAAAACTTTTTGCATGTTCTGAACATAATATTGGCTTTAGCCGAATGGAATGTTTAAAAACAGTTATTCCGAACAGAATGTTGGCTGAGCATTTAGAACAGAATGTTCTGAATATTCTGCACAGAAGCTCATCTCCCTTCCATTCTAGTTCATTTATATTTTTTTAACATCTCTGTTACCCAAACAATTAAGTATGTTACTAAATCTGTGTGTTGCTTTTTTGTCTCTGTATTGATGTTTGGCCGTGAAGACAGTGACAATACAAGAACTTTAACAAGATTTTTCTGTGAAATTTCTTCTGAATGGAGGAGAATGCCCAAATATGTGCACAGTGTAGGAGCCTAATTGCTCACTCGATGAACGGCATTTGTTGAGTGACATGAATTATGAATGAATGCAGGGGTGGCACAAGTTGTTCTCATTACATGGTGCTTCATATGCAACTTTGCAAACATCCAATGGATGGTATTGCAATTGTTGCATGCTAATTTGACCCACCCTACTCCCCTCCCCCCAACCACAAAAAAGTGAAGATTGTGCAGACTTTGTACTGTGTTCAGCTCTTTGTGGAGCACATTGTGTCAGGCAGTACTACCTAACTTTAGCTTTCGGCCGCAGATCATTTGTTGGACTACTTGTACAAGCTGTATATTAAATTCATACAAAGTCAATGCAGATTTCATGCACGGGTCCCATCATTCACCCCTTGGGGTCCCCTTGACCGCCGTTTTCCATAGAGATCCCCTTCATAGATTCACTGGTGTCTGACTCGTAGCACCCAGCGTCAGCCTTGTGCCATTGGCATGCTCAGGAATGCCACGCATCAGCGAGACAGCCACACACACTACCTGTGATGGGCACGTCACAGCCGCAGATTAGTTAGCGCTGGTTTCTTCAGGAACAGGCAGCAGGAACAGGAACATTTTTCATCTGGACCTTTGCCGGTCCCGTGCATGCATGCATGCATGCGTGGGTGGGTGGCTGGCTGTTTCTTCACCCGCTGTCAAGCACTTTGGGCACTTCACAGTGATGTCACCGAATGACAGAGAATCTTCACCAAAGATGTCATTGGCTTGTCTCTTTTGATTTGTTCTGTCCTTTTGTTCTCTTTTTCCTGAGCTGAAAAGTTGAGATGCTATTTTTAAAGCTGTGTTTGTCTCGTCACACAGATTACTGGTTGTGCTACTTTTTTTTTTTATCATTTTACTAATGTATTTTTATTTTGTACAAAAAGACTGAGTGTATAATTTCGTTCCTGCTTTGTGAACAGATGCAGCTGATGTTTAAGTTTTCTGTAGCTATGGATTTAAAGATGTAAATATTGTGAATCTGTTGTTTCAAACAGTGAAAATTCTACATGTATTACAAAAAAAGATGTACATGACTTGTACACAAACACACTCTCCAAAGCATAATTCTTATTTCAGAGACTTGAAATCTCATCTAAATCATAGACATATGCCAGTTTATAAAAACCCAACTGCTCCTATCCTAATGTCCGCAGCTATGATATATCCGATTTGGATTGGTCCTCCCCGCTTATTAAACAGACACTTAGCGCCCAAGCGAGATCTCACAAACTCTGCAAATATTTGCAGCTCAAATGGTTTATTGCTTATCCCCGTTTAAGCCACGGTCGAATGGTTCCGGGTATCAGAGTCACGGCACTGTGCATATTGAGCATGCAGAGTGGGGATGTGTCATTGAGAGGCCTTTCAACGTACGTTGGACCGTGTGCAGGTCTGCCCACTCGTCACCTCGGTCCCCCGGTTCTGCACTGTTTAGATTAATGACTTCAAGGTTAACCGAGGGGAGCCGGGTGGATAGAGAGAGGGCTCGGTACTTTATGAATGCAACACCGCAACTTCTTGATGCAAAATGTAAATCTTACCGGAAACATAGATAAAGTCTGGCTTCCATGTCGATATCGACGACGTGCTGTACAGCGCAAATGATTTTTTTTTTCTATTCGCGAAATGTGTACTGGCATGTGACCTGAGGGTATCTGACGAACAGATGAGTTGTGGAAGAGAAGGGTGATATGGAGATGGCCAGTCCGGTTTTCACCCCGTGGCTCTTCTGCGAAGCCCGACCCGGCCGGCAGCCCCGCTCCTGGACGCAGCGATCTGACTGTGGTGTTTTGGTGAATGTGCAAGCCGCGGGTCCCCCTCTCTCCGCCTTCCCGCTGTGCCCCCTGTGATGTCCGGCTGCATGAGCTCCCATGCCGAGTCTGCACCCAGCATGAGGGAATTAACGAGTTTTAAAAAAAGAAAATAAAAAATATGTACATGTAGAAAATGGAAAATAGATCTTTAAATGAAAACGAAATAAATGAAAGCTTAGTTTACTTTGGTATACGGTTGTTTTTCTTTCATCTGATGGTTCCCGGGAGGCAATAATTCAGCTGGTCCTATTTCCTACAGTCATGGCGCGTATTTATACCACAACCGCATATATAACTGCAAATGTTCGCAATTCTCCAAGATTTAAAAAATGTAATTGAAGTATTTTACATATAATACATATTTTGTATTATATACCGACACTCTTCTATAAGGGCTTGTTAAATTAGAAAAATACATCTGGGGTCATTTCTCATTCATACTAAAATTCCGTGTTGTTAACGCCTTGTGCATAATCAGACGAAATGATTAAAAAACACTCAGGTCTCCGCGATGGTCCTCAGCCGGAGCCAAAGGTTCAGTCTTCCCATTAATCAGAATGGGGCTTGTTTGCTGTTAAAACGGGGGCGCTTTGATCTCGCAGGAAAACATCATTAAGAAAACTTCCAAAAAAAAAAAAAGGAAGTAAAAGTAGCAAACAGTCACTCGGATAGCAATGGGGAAGCCAGAAAGCCAATTCAGTCATCCGTGTGCGCTTCAAATGAGATGTTGATACAAGTTCCTTTTGGAATTGTATTTTCAGCAGATGGTGACCTTTTATTTAGTTACTAAACAGAACAGCAAAGTACCTATTAGCGGCGTAGTAATCGTTGTGACTGGAATGAAATTGTATTTATTAGCGCCTGCGGGCCTCTGCGGATAAGATTGGTTTGCAGACATAATGCATGGCTGCCCCTGCCAGATTATTCTTTGTTTTCTTTTCTCCAACTGCTTGGAGTTTTCAAAGTGTGCTATTTCTTAATCCTCTTATTCTAGAAATATGAATGGTAGCAGTATCTTCAAATCTGCACTTTAATTGGGTATTAAAATTTAAAGCAATAACGTGTTGGTGGCGCAACAAATTAATGTAAATATATTTTAACAAGTGAACTATCTCGTAATTCTGATACTGAATGGATGGTGCCTGAATGATTTATGTATCAATTGCGAGCTTCAGATAGTTTAGAGCATTAATCGGGCTGAATAAACCGAATGATGGGTTTGCTGAATATCTGCAGGATTGCTTGTATTCGAAGAGGGCTGTAACAAATTAGCGTTCGGGAGGTTTTACTTTATTATGCCGAGAATTTCTGGGAGACAGGATTTCTGGCTCATGTGTTCTGAGAGGAACTGAGGTTCCCTGTTAAACACGACATGGGTTCGTGTTTAAAATTCACTTCTCATATACGATTGCTTTTCCTCACAGGTGCTAACGTGCGTTGTGCTGGAGGAATAGGCAGCTGGGAAACACTTTCGCCCAGTTAAAACAAATATATTAAAAACAAATCGGATGGCGACGTGCCAGAAACATAGTCGCTAATACCGCAGTTTGGTATTAGCGCTCTCCATTAAATGTTATCTCTGCGATCCACATTGCGATCCGGCGCTGTTGCACGGTGTCATATCAGCGTCCAACACCTGCACAACGTGAAAAAGGCAGGTGATAATCCGCCATGGATTACCTGTCCTTCCCGGCAGTGGACGGAGCGAAAAAGAAACGTTATCGGCGATCAGCCTCCCGCTGCTTCATTCGCTGACAGTCCCCTTCATGTGCCTCTGCAGCCGGAAAACCACAATGAAGCAAAACCGAGTTCACAGAAATGTGAGGGGTACGGATTTTCCCCTCTTTTTCTCAGTAGGACGTTTTTGATAAATTGGGGGGGGGGAATCCTAACCGATCCTTGGGAGTCGGTCGATTTCAAGGTGAAGTGGGATTAGCGGGAGGCAGCTTCATGCTTCCCACTTTCATGTTTTATCTGCAAATTGTGCTCCGGCAGGTTTAGTCCATAAACGATGGTCTCAGGTTCCCAGCGCCCTGCAGCTTCCCCCAGTGGAACCTTAACGTCAGGAAGCCTCGCCACTTGTAAAACAACAGTGTAACAACGCTCTGTGTCATCGCCTGACATGCGTTTGGCTTTTCCAATAAAGCCGCAGGGTAAGATAATTAACGATGCCAGAACAGGATGTCTTCTATTTAAGGGAGGCGGGATGATGTTCTTAAACCTTAAAATCTGTCTTTCTGCACAAACCAGGGGATGAAAGATGGCAGAGCTTTCTGAGCCTTCCAAGTGAAGCCCTCTTACTCTACAGCAACATGTATCAGTATTTACTAGAACAATATTAAACTCCCAAGATTTATTTCCACGGCAGAGGTAGATATGAACTGACACTGTTCTAAACCAGTGTGAGGGACAGTCTATAATTCATGGTCAGCTCTGATTATGAATACCTCATGGAAATAAAAAAAAATGTTTATTAGATTTCTGTTGAAGCCCTTGGTAATATAATTTCCCGACTGTAAGAGCCCTGCCTGTTTCACCATGCAGTTTAAATGCTGCTAGATGAGGATAATAGCAATAAATAAAATAGTAAGGTGTGCATGTCATTATTATGTCTGGAATCACCTCGAGATCACAGCATAGCTGGCGTTATTCAGAAAAGCGCCCCCCTGATTAATTTAAATATCTGTATGGGAATTATCCAAGCCTTAAATAGCATTTGTTTCTCACATTATGGGGTTCTGAATGAGGACGGAGACCTGGGATTTCTGTGGGTCTGCAGAACGTTTCAGTGAAACCTGACTAAGGGTTCGGGATAGAGGGACCTTGTGCGAGAGAACTTGATTAGTACCTACGATTGGAGCACAATTAGCATAATCACTAGTACCTGGGGATACAGTGGAGCGTCGGAGGCAGGTGAGTGCGCAGCAGCTCCAGCGCCAACATAATAGCGTATTCTCTTTTTTTTCGGAGCGCTAATATGATCCCCCGACTACTTCTCGTGTCTGTTTGTAATTAATTTTGCAGATTTGCGCACATCTGATTCCTTTTTTCCCCTCCGCCTGACATTGTTTATTGGTTATTTTTGGATAAAGAGTTTCGCTGTTGATTTAGCTTCTTATCAAGACAGGCCCGGTGACAGACGGGCACATGGGATCGCCGCTCTGAAGGTGCGCCGGTTCCAGTTTGAAGAAAGCAGAGCGTCTCTCCATCAGAACGAACTCAACAAAGGCATGGAGTTCCGCTCCTACTCCCAGTCTCCCCCGTGTGGTCTGACGCAGGACGCGTTTGACGGGGGGCAGGGGGGGTGGCGGGTCGTCCTCTGACGCTGGCGGGTCTCCAGGCGGGCCCTGATTTTTTTCGGATTCCTTTCATTTGTTACGAGCCGTTTCCCCCAGTGATCAGCCTCCATTACGCAGCTAATGGAGCTAAGAGCCAGATAAGTTACATACTGCTCCTTAGCAGATGGTGTGGAGAGCACCATCCCCCCATAGATGGGGCTCCGTCTGTCTGCCCCACACTCAGGGTGGTGGACCATCCGGGATCCTTCTTGCAACCACCCACTGGATTGGTTTGGGTGGTTCTGGAGTGTTCTGGCTGATTCAGCTCTTCATCCTGTATTCACAGTCCCTTGGAATTCTGGGTACCTGGGACCCCCATATAGAATCTCGGCCATAGACACCAAGGGACGTACCCAACTGTCCTAGTACACATAAGCCCCCCCCCATGTCTGGGTCAATGAAAGTCTTCCCCTTTCTCCCTCCTTATTGGCTGCCCTGCCTGAGGGTTTAAGCAAGTAACATTCCCACAACATCTATGTCATGGACGTCACCTTGTGATAATATTGCAAATGTGTGGCATGAGCAACACCCTTTGAAAATCTCCCCCCGTTTTCTTTGAGGTTCCCTACACTGAACCCTGTGACAGCTGGTCTGGTGCTGCAGAGTCGTGTTTGTGTGTTATTAAGAATGTCATTGCTTCACCTTCCCTCCAGGCAGCACTGTGCTGTGTCGCCCCCACACTGCTGTGTCTAGGAGCCCCCACTATACCCCCCCCCCCCCCCCCCCCCCCCCCCGCCCCCCCCCCCCCCCCCCCGCTGGGTCAAAGGGGGCGGCTCTGTCTTGTCGAGTCCGG
>JAODKE010000037.1:7349723-7364177 GCA_026779605.1 Mormyrus hasselquistii
CCCCCCAGCTCGTCCATCACCCACGCGCCTCTGCTGGATCAAAGGGGTCGACTCTGTCTTGCTGAGTCAGGCCAGTTAAGTGTTGCAGGGACCCAGGGACCAAATATTTATCTGGGTGGGGTGGGGGGCTGCGGAGGGCCTACAGCTGGTATAACTTTCAGCATCCACAGGCGGGAATGTTGAGTTGTGATGAGATGTCCTCCATTCACCGCGTGTCAGCAGACCCCCTGCCTGTTCCCCTTCTGCACAGCTTGGATGTTTAATTTACCGTTTGCTCAGGGGACAGCGTTTTGGATGGCCCCGCACTGGTGGTACAGTCGCCGGGGGACGTCAGGAGAGCCCCGAACATGCAGGTGTCCCCAACTGTGCGCCGTCACAAATGGTCAGAGGTGGGTCCCGGGAAAGAGGCAGCGGGACCCCCCCCCCCCCCCAGAAGACGAGAGCGGAAGAGCTTCCCATTCATCCAGAACCGAGCGTCTGGGAGTCCCTGGCAACCTCTGCTGGCAAGAATAAAGAACAGAATCGTTTCCCCAAAATGCCACATTCCTGCATTCATCATTCACCTGAAAATGTCTGCAGCAGCATCAGTCACACCAGGATGTCATTTTCAGTCTAGGTTTAGGTGTCGCTTACCTGACCTGGGGGCTGCACATCATACGGTGGATGGTGTGACATTCCAGAGCTGCCCGCCCTGCACCTGCTTTTGGTCAAAAGCACTGGTACCAGTATCAAGAAAACGATTACAGGAAAAATTCTGTAATCAGTCAAAGTCAAAGAAAATGCTTAAATGATCTTTATGTTGGTTTACAACTAATACTATGTCTTTCAAAGTGTATCAGCTTAGACATTCCAAATCCTCTCCTAAAGTCACCCCAGTTTTTGCAGCAGCCGTCCAACACGCCCATGTGATTTTGACAGGACTAATGCTTTACCTCATATGGATAATCAATACTGTCTTTTTAAACAAATCAAGTGATCTGGTAGTGAAATGCAAAGTATACATAAAAAGGTTTGGGAACTGAAGTGCTGTTCATCTAACCGTCTAACTAGATATTTCAGCAACTTTTTAGAGAACAGAAGAAATTATTGTTTAGTTTTTATTATGTTAACTTAATTTGCATACGTTCTAATGTTAAATTATGTTTTTTGTTCTGAGAAAAGATACACTTGCTATCAAAATAAATAGTTTTGAGCATTTTCTGTGACTGCCTAGAACTTTGTACGGTACTATACAGGGAGGGGGCAGGGTGTAGGCATACTTTCATGTGCCTGGATAGTTGTGTGAGGAGTCTGTGACCCCCCCAGTGGTGCTGGCGTATGGGCCTGAGTTCTGTTAGGGACGGGAGGGTGCAGGGCTTGAGTAGTTACTGCTTCTCATCAAGAGCGCCCCCTAATGGTGGCCCTCCGATTGCACGTGGCATCTGCTGATGAAGCCCAGGTCTCTCGAGTCCCTCCCCTCTGTTGAAAGCAGCACGGCTACAGCTTTCGTTTGTCCACGTATTTATTTGCCGTCGCTGGCCCCCAGCAGCTCCCCATCCCAGCAGGATTCCGCTTCCGTCGGGAACAGGGTCCTCGGCAATCGGCGCGCCGCTGCCTCTGACGTGGCCTGGCTTTCGGAGACAGTGTCTTCCTCTGTGATTTCGGTGCGGTGGGAGGTTAATTAGCTCTTCCTGGAATACATTAAATGCTAGTTTATCACTTGATGACTGCGCGTTAGTGCCCGTGGCTGTCAAATCCATTATTCTTTCTGCTATAGCACGAAGCTGTCCCTGTAGTATCATTTTTGAAGATTTTTTTCTCCCTCTTAAACCTGCAAGCTGACGCCAAGTTTAGGTTATCTTTGGTTACAAAACAAACCTAAATGAGGAAAGGCGATGACAGATCCATAAAGAGGAGCATAAGCTAAGGTGCAATGGCAGAAGAAAGTTCCGTGGGGTCAAGATCGTCCCCACATTAGATATAAATGTGAACCAAGTCTCACATCTCCTCTGAGATTCCATCCATCCAGCTATTAGCCACTTATCCAGCACGCGGTCATGGGGCACTACCCCCTGTATGAGATGTCTGTCCGTGGCAGGGAACATACATTCACAGTCACACGCTACGGGCAATTTCGAGACATCAATTAGCCTCTCTGCTTGCTTCTGGACCGAGGGGGAAAACCCTCACTCCCCAGGGGAAACCCAGGCGACGTGCGAGGAGGACGTGAGCTCGCATTCACAGCCGTAAGCCGGGCGGTACAGGCAGCGCTGCTCCCCATCGAGCCGCCTTCAGCACTTCACATCAGCACCGGTCTCCGCGGCGCACATGAGCTTTTCTTTCTCTAATAGCTACTTTCTCCCCCATATATTATGCTTGTTATTATTCTCTCAGTGTTCTTTAAAAAAAAAAAACTTAGCTGTTATTATGCAAAGTTTAACACAGTTCTTTGAAAACCCACGCTGATCTAAAAACAACTTCTCCAGCTGGGAACAGAGACATGCTTTTCTTCGGCCAGTATTTGGCCTGGAATCACCACCCGCGTCTCCTTGCAGCCATCCGGCTCAAATGCATGTATTCAGGCGGTGGCATCAAGTGTCAATCTCTGGCGAGGTTTATACTTAATGAAGGTGCATTTTTAAATGACTTTTTTTTTTTCCTCATCCCGCAAGTTGACATGGCACAGTGATGGAGACATAAAGCGCTGTCGGAACTCCATCTAAAAGCTGCAACTTGGCGATCAGAGTCTCTTGTTCAACTTCCGTGTGAAGCAACATTATGCCTTCCCCCATGATAAGTGAAGTGTCACCATTTAGGGACAATAGGAGCTGTTCAAGGTCCAGATTACCATTCCAATTTTCTACTCAGTGTAGTTGATGTATGTGCTGACTTGGTCAGTCACGCGCTCACTCTCTGTGTACTCCCCCCCCCCCCGTGTGAATCACCTTGCGGGGGGGGTGGAGCGTTCATTGACATCTCGGGCCGCAACAACAGCTCCACGACCTTGGGGTCTTGCGTTTAATGCGGTGAACATGCAGTCGTTGCTTAGACGGGTGGGGACCACCTTGCAGTTCCTGTGATGAATGGATGGTCATTTTGAGAACATGATCTACGATGTCACACATCAAGTAGTAACGATCTCCAAAGGAGGCAGGTAGACGCATATTTTCACCGATCAGGAAATGAATTCCGCCTTCGCGATAAAGCTGGCCGTTTATATCCTGCGTGTTAATTGGTATTACTGTTCATACCGTCTCTTAGGAAACCGGACTGTTTTAATTGCAAGCTGTTAGGCTGAAGAAAGGCGGAAACGGGGGGTATATCAAGGGGGCGGGAAGATTGGTGTCAGAACAACGGATAACATTTATCTTGGAGCTCAAGGCCCCATCTTCTAAAAGCGACTCCAATGGGGTTCTTTGAAGCTGACAGAATAATTTAAAAAATCGACCCACTTTCTATTCATAAGTGGTGGGGGGATGGAATGGGGACTGAGATTTGCATTTTGACCTTCTGGAGCTGACTGTATACCTGCTCTTTCTCCCCAGCTATCCGGGGCTGCAGGAAGACATCAAATGTCACAGGTCTGTAAAGGCACGTGGAGAAAGAGTTTCGGGGGGAGATTAATAGCTGCCTTACCCCTCATTACTCTACTCTAGTTGCCTTTTAACAATGGGGATATTTAAATATCTATATAGTCTGCCAGGTAGCAGAAAGCCAGGTAATTGCTCTGCGTCCTTGTCAGAGATCTTAAGAAGTCAAACTGAAACCTTTAAAATTGGAAACAATGCGCTGTGAAATTTCTCAAAGGTCAGCGCTGCAGGAACACGCAAATGTTAGCGTATTGTTATTGTAATGTTGTTTAAACATTCATACTGACTGACTAAGAAAAATGGAAAACCAACAAAAAAAACCCAACAAGGCTGAATAAGGTGAGGAAATAAGGCAGAGACCACAAACGCTTTTGTTTCATTTACAACTCACTGGCCAAAGACAGGAATAAATATTGTCAAATTGGCTTTTTCCAACAGCGAGAGCCAAGACAGACAAGCCATTTTGCACTGTGCTGCAGTTTTGCCCAAAGTGTTTACATGCAAGGGAAACCGTCTGACCAGAACCACAAATTAAGTGTACAAAACTCAGGGTGACACATTCCAGTTTGCTTTTTTTCTTCCTTGCTTTTTCTTGTCAAGTCATTCTTTATTGTCATTTCAAAATATGCATGCTGAAACAAAACAGCGCTTGTCTGAGACTTAAAAAATACGGCCTCACACAGAACATGAAAAACTAGACACCCAAGACGATATTGAATAAATAAATAAATATGCTGTACATAGCGCAGCTTTCGGATCAAAAGTACAAAGCAGAAAGTTAAGATACACCTGAGTTCCACACGGTGTGTTTTTAATGTTAGATATCTCAGAGGACACAATGAAAGGCTGTAGCAGAGTCCAAGCAACTAGAGGAGGCGGAACCAACCATCAGAATCTTGGACCCACCTCTACAATCCGATTTGTTAGCTCTCTGAACCAATCATTTTTTGGCCCTCAGAATATTTTTGTGCAAGTAAAACGCAAAAAAAAATATTGATTGTTAGGAATGAATTGGCACAGGACACACAAAGGTCAAAGGTAAGTGTCCAGTGAGAGTTCAGTGAGGGGTCCGTCTGGACCATATGAGGCGAGGAGCCCATCTTGATCTTCTCAGTGGCCCTCAGCCCAGGAGGCTGACCAGACGTTTCACGTTTCGGTTCCAGCTGAGCTGTTAATTAATTATCCTTGATTAGCTGTCAGCTGAATGAATTTGCACAATTTAAGTTAAACCAAACGTGCTAATTGAGGAGTTGTTATCATTCTTTAGAGGCTCACTCTGTAGCAATGTTGCTTCATATTGCCAGGGATGGGGGTTTGAGGCCTGTCTGTACTCTGTGAGTGTGGGGTTTGAGGCCTGTCTATACTCTGTGAGTCGGGTTTGAGGCCTGCCTCTACTCTGTCAGTCGGGTTTGAGGCCTGTCTCTACTCTGTGAATGGGGTTTCAGGGCTGCCTCTACTTTCTGAGTGTGGGGTTTGAGGCCTGCCTCTACTCTGTGAGTGTGGGGTTTGCCTACACAGTGTAAGAAAGTGGGTGGATGTTGTTTAGACTACGCCAATTTTGTGTTAGCTGAGAAAAATATGCGGGTGTGAAAAGAAAAACATAATTAATCTTGTTCTTCCCAAGGATATGTGCTTGGAAGGTAGACAGTTGGATGGGCGGATGGAAGTATTTGCATTTATTTGATTCTTACTGGAATCACATCCAAGTAATTTTGCCTAGTAATTAACTTTCCCCATTGTTTATGAAAATAGCAAATACATTTATAATTACTCATACTTGGAGGAAAATGTATGCTATAACATTTTTTAAAAAACATATTTGTATTACTTTGTGTGTGGCGTTTGCATGTTCTCCTTGTGGTGTTGAGGGTTCCCCTGGGTTCCCCAGTTTTCCCGCTGTTCAAAAACATGTTAAGGTGAATTGGAGTTGCCAGATTGTCCATACTGTAGGTCTGCATGGTGTGTGAATGTGCCCTGCGATGGGTTGGTGCCCCATCTTGGGTTATTCCCTGCTTTGCACCCATAGGATAGGGATTGGCTCCAGAACCCCTCAACCCTGCATAAGACAAGTGGGTATAGAGGGAGGATGGATGGATGGATGGATGGATGGATGGATGGATGGAAATTTGTATTAATCGTTATATCAGCACGGTGGACTCCAAGGCTTAATGTAAATCAAAACACTCAGATTTCAGTTTTATATAGTTTGTCAAATAATCAGACTTCAGAGGCACATGAAACATGTTTGCTTAGGAGGCGCGGGAACGTTTTGGCAGACATTTTTACTCCTTTGTTAGAAAACGCAGACATTCCTGCAGGCACATTCATTCTGTGCTGGGCTATACCCACCCCTGGGTGCGGGGGAACTATACCTACAACAGGCAGGTAATGGAGAGACCTAAGGAAAGCTCTGATGTTTGTAGACAACAGGAGACCAAGCATGAGATCGATGGACTAGTCTGGTCTCACGAGAAGGATGTCTGATAAGAAAAGAGGTAGCAAGAGTTCAGGAATGAGGAGAGGATCTGGACCTCAAGATGATGTGAAGGGGCTTTATGGAGCAGGCAGATGTTCTGCATCTTCTAGCACATAAATCCAGGTGCCGTGTGCTGCTATATAGTGGAGGAAGCTGCCTGCCAAAGGCAATGCCTTTGAAGACTGAGACAGATGTTCCCTGGAGGCGGAGAGATCAACATCTGGCAACTGTCTAGTCAACAAGTATAGTGCCAAACATTGAAGAAAATGATAAGTTAGTTGATGTGGAATTCTAGACTGTCGTTAGGAATTTCCAGAAGGAATGATCTGGATGGACTTGGCGTGGTGCCTCAGGCTAGGCTGGGGTTGCGTGGGCGAGTGGCCATACAAGGAATGAAAAATTATGTTATGACAGGAGCAATGGAGGTTTTCCTTGGCGTCCAGGTACTTCCACAATAACAAAGGCAGTCCGTTGCGCATAGGGAACATGGTGAAGCTGATTCGTTGAGAACTATTGTGGAAAAGGGCAAAAACAAAGCACTTTAACTTCCTTGCTTGGCAACAGTTACCCTTGGAGACTGTCTGCTGACCACGATTGCTGTGGTATCAAAAAAGGTGGAGTCCTTTTACTCTGCAGACACCCTAACCATCCTAATGAGGGGGGTCAGAGGCCTGTTACTGGTGCTCTAACCATATGAGGCAGTGGGCATTACTGGGCACAGACCTGGTGCTCTTAGCCAGAGGGAGCTAGGTTTCTTTATTTTCCTTTGGTACATCAGTACACAGGAATCTTACTCACGTAGTCCATCTGAGTATCCAATCAGGATGGCACAAGACAAAGGCACTCACAAAACACCACAGTAGACGTATGTCTAGGAACTAGGAGCGTGCTTACTGTATGTAATAAATGTGAAATAAATGGCTGAAACAGAAAACATGGTTAAGTAAAGCATATATAGGATGTATGTCAGAGTAAAGTGCACTGTGCAGTATCTCCCTGTTCAATTAAGTATATTGTGCATTTCTGAAGCTGGAGTATTGTTGCTCTGTATTTAAGCAAGTCCTCACTTACATAGTCCGGCTGATACAGTGACTGTGCTTATTTGCACCAAAAGGTAGGGGCATAGATATGGGTATGGACGACGTCGCCGTTAGGTCTGATCACTATATGCTATATATAGCATTTAGACATGTCCTTATCAACGTTTCATGGGAGTATCTCGTATGTTTGTATATTGAACGGGCAACAGATGGCTAGCAGTTAGCAACGATATCTGTCTAACTGCTGTACAAAACAGCATGTACTGAATATTCACATTAACGCTAACATGAAAAGGACATCACTTAGTGATCAAATAAATCTATGAAATTGCTCTGTGGTGCAGTCTTATTTGCAGAGGTAAGTTAGGTTTTGTTCATTGCATTGAAATATAAAACATAACAGGTGAACCAGTTAACAAATCACATTCTGTAAAAAGAGTAAAGAGGCCCATCCTCTTCTCAATTCAGTAATGACTGGTTTCGTTTAAAACAAAGGTGGACATTTCTGGTCCTGAAAGTAAAAATCCAGTCCAAGATTTTGTTTCTACCAACCAGTTGAGTACAGTTGTCACGTGACCATTTATGCTCAACTGGTTGGTTGAAACAAAATCTTGGACTGGATTTTTACTTTCAGGACCTGAACTACCCACATCAGCATTTAATCTCAAAAGAAGATCAACAATGTCAGACAGTCACTACCTGTTCTGCTAAACCTCAATCAGCCATAGGAAGTTCCTGTACAAATCGCAGTCATCAAACTCGTGCAGCACCGTAGTGCCGCAAGCACATTGAATAACCAGAGTCTGACAGGATATTATCCTCTATCTCTGTTCTAATGTAACATCTCTGTTTGCTTTCTATTTCTGTTTGCCGGATATTTTACTACAGTAAATGAACAGCTGCTTCTATGCATTTGGGTTAATCATCTGAAGTATTTAACTCCTCAAGTTCACCCAAAGAATCGATGACTGGAAGGTTAAAATCCCCGATATGGCAGGGTGATTTTGCCACAGGGCCCTTGAACAAGGCTCTTAATTACTCCCGGGACTGACTGAACTTCTGGTCTCAAAAAAAAAAATGTATGTCACTTTGAATAAAAGCGTCTGCTAAATAAAATGTAAATGGATGTGTCTTTATGTAGAGGAGCCCTAACTATGCAGGAATAAAAACAGAAAATTCATCTCTTGGCCTTCAGAAAAGAAGCAAATTGTATCTGGCAGTTTATTCAGGAGGTCTGAGCATCCGGCGCCCTGCTGAATGTAGATTTCAGAAATATTCGAAATGACAAAGTGAGGAAGACCTTCATAAAAACTGAAATGTTTTTTTTTCCCCCAAAAGGGACACGGCAAGGCTAAGAATGTACAACTCAGCGCATGAATTCATTTCCTAAAAACTCTTCTGGTGACCTTGTCTATGGGATGTTCTGCAATGTCAAAAAGGCAGTTCAGACATGGAGCCACTGAAGAGCTGAGCACAGCTGCACCGGTTAGAGAGTGGCGACAGAAGGCTAACTGTGCTCCTTAATTAGTGTGACCTGGTCAAGAAGAACCTCCAAGTATTTTTGAGGTGAGTTTAAGATTTTTATATTGAAAAAAAATGGTAAACACTGTCACATTCAGACTGGGTGAGAACATGCCTTTCAGTATGTCTTTATACAGCCAGAAGGTGAACTTCACCATCCTGTACTCCATGATGAATATATGCAATATTTATTCTTAGATGAGTTTGATTCACTTTTGCTTTGACTTGATCACACTGTTCAGAATGTCTGTGGGTTTTGAGTTACTGTACTGCGTTACATTACATTCTCAGAATGGTTAAAGAACGCTCTGTAGTTTTTTGTGAGATGACAGGGTTTGAGTGTGTTGTACAAGGTGACCCTAAAGAGAGCTTCCACTCTCTCTACTTCGTCTTCATTCCAGTGGCCGGGGGGGGGGGGGTGGGATCATTTACGGCATACAGCTAATGCAATGTCCCACCTTGCCACTTAACAAGGATGGAGAGCTGTTGCTTGGGAACCAACCAAGCCCTGCGGTGGGCCTCTCATTTAGCAGGCTGTGTTCACACTGTACAGGTGATGTCAGAGTGGCATCCCTGCCCTCGGTCTTGGAGTGAATTTTGCTTTGTGACAAGTGCTGCTAGCGCCAAATAAGCCGTTTGTCTGCCCAGCACATTGTTCTGTGCCTCTTCTGTGACCCTGATCTCTTTTATTTACGTACAAATCTCCAAAGCGGAGGTATTTTAATAAAGCTGTGTAGCCCCTCACCAATTCCTTGCCTTGTTTGTTGTTGTGCCACCTTGTTTTGTAGCCATGGGTTTTATGGCTGGATGTACAGGAAATCAGCTTGTAATTCACGCACAGAAGGCTACAAAGTGCTCCTCTGAGCAGCAGGAGTTATATGCGGGCATGATAGGGTTAAGTGATGTTAATTGCTGAAACAAATTACTGCAGATATCATGGAATACTTATTGCTCTATTTACTGGTGTTTTCCAATTCAATGTGTTAATAAAATGTTTATGAGAGTTAGTACAAATAATCTCCTTGTTGCTTAAAATAACCTAAAACCAATCAACATTGCCATCTTGTGGACACACAGTCTTACTGCATAAAATATTTAAATTTAGTCCTCTGGTGGATGGTTGGTCGTCAATAAAAGTATATCTTTGTACGTTATATTTATATTTCAATAAACTAAATGTTACTTTCTGGACATGTAAGCCCAACTCCAATATGTCTTTATTGTTAATAACTGAGCATTTTCAGGGTATTACACAGTAAAGAACAAAATTTAACAATAGCGTGTGACAATCTGTTCAGTATATTAGATACCCGGTGATATTCTAGATTTTGACTAAATATCCAGTGTTCATCATATCAAAATGTTGCCATGGTTTCCTATCAACACTGTCCATAATTGTAAATACACACATAACCAATCTAACATCAGTGAGAGATTGAAGCGTGTTTTTAAATCAGCTTGCAAACCTGCTTTACTGTCTTCAGCTACTCCCCCCCCCTCCACCCCACTCCCTGCCACCAACTACTTTTCCAGCCACAGGAATCTTGAGAATACCATCAAACACGACACCCACTGGAATGCTGCCCATCAGACATGTTCACACTGAATATGGCAACAACCATATAGAACCATAAATAACTATCCGCAAAAAGGCTCCCATAAAAGAACCAAAATGGCTGTGAGGAGTGTATTGGAAATAAATGGCACCTTACGTGTGTCATTTCGGATTAGAAAGTAAATCCAGAAGCTTCAAATATTTCTCATGATCTCTATGAGTTTGTAAATGGAAGGATGTGACGTCAACACTGGTGACGTGTTGTCATGATGGGCGCATGGTTACTGCAGTGTCCTGCAGTGTAGGGCACCCCTGCAGCCAATGATGTCATCGGGACTTCTCTGCCACCCTTCAACGAAATCTTCAATAAGCACTGCATCTACAATTGCCCCCCCCATCAGCCCTACCATGGTCACTTTAACCTCCTGAATAGCATAGTATCTCTATTAATCCCCATGGGGAAATTCTTTCTTTTTGCTCTCCCTGCCAAACTTGGGGGTCACAGCATGGGGTCAGCCGGCATGCAGCGCCCCCTGGTGCTGAGGTAAGGGCTCTGTCACAGGAACAGAGGCTTAGCCTGCAGAGGCACACACTGCCCCCTAAGGGACATTCATAGCGCTACATTCTGCACCAGCGTCTTTCCTCATGCCATCAAACTCCTCGACATGCTTCTATCTCTGCACCTGTCTGGAATTCCAGTAAAGAAGTGAAATTGATAACTGTTAATCACCCATCTGTCTCTGTCGTTTTCTGCATCAGTTGCACAGGACAATGAAAGAGCTGCCTTACACTCTAAATACACGCTATGTATGTATTTCTGAGAGTCTCAGTTTACCGTCAAGCCCACTGCACAGTCCTAGTCAAACGTGACACTCTATGCAGCATATTTATCTATTTATTGATTATTGTCCCGTGTGTCTAACTTGTCATGTTCTGTGTAAAGCCAAGTCTCACATGAGCACCATCATTTCTGGATTTGCCTGCATACTTTGAAATGACAGTATAGTTTGACTTGATTTATATCATTAGGGGTTCAAGCAGCCTTAGCTGCTAGATCCCTGTTGTTTTTCTTTATGACGGTTTGATTGAACCATCATCAAATTAATTTCTTACACAGCACACAACCAGTCACACATTCGCAGAATGGAAACGGGGGGAGCAAAAAAATTGCGATGAGTCCAGCTATTCTCAGTATTTTTATTGATTTTGGGCCGAGTGTGAAACGTGAATGTTTGTGGGTTTGTGATCCTAAGTTTATTTACTGTGCTTTCTCCATTTCTGGTTCTGATGAGGTCACAGCTCAGTGTGCAGAAGTTTCTTGGCTTCTATCATGTTGTCCTTCACTGTAGAAAAAAAAAATATTGCTATTTAACTTAAAGCTGTTTCTTTGAAGTCTGGGTTTATTTGATTTAAGGGGTTTGAATGGGGGCCCCAAATGTAAACATCTCAATTGAATAAGAGGGGGGGAGGACGCCCCGTCTGATTCTGTGAGGTTTATCTGTCAGAGCTGTGTTGACTCGGACTCACAGAGGAAAGCGGAATACTCACATAAGTCGATGTCTCCAGGCTCATAAACATACAGGCCATTGCCATACTTGCCAACAATGTTGGTGCGCACCACCATGGAAGGATCTAGAGAGAAGGAAGAAGGGGGTGATGGAAAAGAGAGGCCACATGAAGATGGCCAACAAGGCACCCGGCACGGCCCACTGAACCCTTACCCAATAGCCACGTCCGATTATATTATCTGCGTAAAACACATCCGCTCCGTGTTCTTATTGTCTTAACAATGCAGTATAATTGCCTAAACGCATTATTGATTTTAAATATAGAAATATATGAAGCCGTAGTTTAGCATGATTTAAGATGTCAAAATTGTTAAAAACTGAGTTGGCAAGGATTAAAACAGAATAGTGAAATACAATAAATTCATAGTCACTTATCAGCGTTTCGCAGCCCCCAGACCTTTCTGCTCTCTCCCACCCCCCAGCACACCAGTATCAGGTATTCAGTCTCCTTGATTGCTTGGTTCAGGCAGCGGTGTAATGTTCAGGTCCAGAAAGTACAAATCCAGATCAGGGTTTTGTTTCAAATAACCAGTTGAATACACTACACTCAATTGGCTGGTTGAAACGAAATCATTGTGAGGATTTGTACTTTCTGGCCTTGGACTTTCCACTTCTAGGTTCAGGTGTGCTGGGAGCTGGGAGGAAGTGTGGGATGTCTGGTGAGTTGAGAAACACTGGCCTGACAGAATCGTACAGCAATATTTGTCAGTACAAATAAATAACTTGCTGCTAGTTGCTTTTCTCGATGATAAAAAATTGACGACTAAGCAGCTGAACCCTCACTGACCAACAAAGAGTATTCTTGGGACGTAATATCCGTCTGGAGCCATGTTCTTGTCTGTGGTTTCCTCCTGAAAATGAAGACATTGCACTGAAAGGCTATGTCATTGTGTACATCAGCATGTTAGTTCATGTAAAGTGAGTCACTCTTCATACAAATTGCAGCAAAAATATGTGGGACGGCTCACAGCTCATTCAACCCCTTAAAGGAAGAAACTTAAAAAAACATCCCTGAATGGGTTCTTGCATGCATAGGACAGCTAATCTGAACTATGTCTGTAAAAACAGGCAGCTACTTAGCAGGTAAAAATGTTGAAATCCACGCTGTGCAAGTTATTCTGAATAAGCAAGCAAGACTATAGGAATGTGACAGAACAATTTGCAAAGTAAGAAAATATTTTAAAATACATCTAATTCACCATGAGATTGAGCATGATGAAATCCTCGCGGGCCATTTTCTGGATATCTTCATTTGCAGCAAACACCTTTTTAAGGGCTAAAATTAAATATGAGACACAATAACCTGTTAGAACAAATTCTGTGAAAATGCAAAAAAGCTTTAAAAGAATTTATTTAATTTGCTTTGATTAAAAATTAAGTAAAGCCTTCACCAATCACCACAATTTAATTGATTTTAATTAATATTACTTAAGATTAAAATAAAAAGGAGGGAGAGGGAAACCAACACATCCCCCCCCCCCCCCCCCCCGCCCAAAGTTAGCCACGCCCCTTTGTGGAAGAAAGCAGCCATATGTAACCATCCTTTCTGCAAAAAAAAACTTTTCAAGGTAAAAAAGTATTTTTTATGATCAGAGTTTTTGTCATACTCTCTAAACTGTTTGCGTGAAACATTGTAAAGTCATCTAATTTTAATCAATATTTTCTCAGCTTCTAATAGGCACAGCTAGCGTGTGTCAAGGCTATTGAGTCAAGCTAGCGCAGCAAGTTTTATTTTGGCTGTCAGTGTAGGGACAGTTGCAACCTGTTGTTTTAACCATCCCAACATGCTGTTGCACTGAGGGAGGAGCCGTTTATACACAACTGTGAGAATAATGCGTATTAATTGCCCTCTGTTACTCTCTCTCTGTCACACACATAAGCTACAGCACATACAGATGCACAAAAAAAACATACAACATTCACTTAAACACGCACATAGTTCACTTCAGTATGCTGTCATCTAATGTTCCCTGTAATGGGGTCCCAACATTTGACTTTGTCTATTCAAGTGTAAATTGTAGGTATATTTCCATATATAGACGTGTTACATCAGTGTGGGAGGGTAGCTGACAAATGTAGGGTTAACGTATACTAATTTTGTCTTTCCAGTACAAACAGCCTCTGAGAAATTGAAGAAATTGAAAAACGTGTTGCAACTGTCCACCCTTTCCCCTACATTAGACCGAATTAACATTTATATGGGGGAGTTTACTCACCTTGGCTGTGTGGACAGTCATCCAAATGATGAATTACCATCAAGGGCTTCTGGCTACACAATGAAGTTTGGAAATTAGCACCAAAAAACAACCAAGCATTCTTGTGGTAACATGAATGCTGGGCGTGCAGTAACGTTCTTACCTTTGTTTCATTTTTGACAAGCCTTCCTCATAGGTCTGGACCCATTTAATGCTATTGCCCCATCCTTAAAATAATAACAGGAAAAAATCATACATGAAATAACTTTACCAACCCCCCACCCCCCCCCCCCAAAAAAAAAAAAACCACACACACACACAAAACAATAACTCCTTTCCGCTCAAATTATAAAAATGAGGATAAACGCACTGAAGCCCCAGGGAGCTGGCACAGTACACAGGGCGGCCTCCTTTAGACCTGGCATCCTTCCACATTTCCACATGCATGTGTGGAAGGCCAGGCACGCCTGCCTAGTTGCACAGCTTCCAATTAAAAAAAAAAAAAAACGTGAATGCTGTGGCCCACATGC
>JAODKE010000037.1:7378046-7401827 GCA_026779605.1 Mormyrus hasselquistii
AATCTGCTAATTATCCCTACATTCACATGTAAACACACAGAATTCTGTTTTATGATTTCATTTCCATTTAAAAAAAAATATATTAAATATATTCAGGAAGTATCACAAGGACTGGTTACAGGTCACAACTGAGGAGCTGAAATGTTGGCCATGAAATCCTCTGATCTTATGTTCTCCATGTATGGTCCTTCTCTCCTCTAATGTGCCTCAGGACAAGGACTCTAAGATCGCCTTCCTGCAGAAGACCATTGACGTGGTGGCACTAGTGAGCGGGGAGCCTCTGGCAGTGAGGCCGGCGCGCATCGTGGCCGGCCATGAAGCTGAGAAGACGAACGAGCTGCTCCAGGCCATCGGCAGGTGCTGCCTCAGTAAGGTGAGCAGCTCAGGTGTCTGGGCCGGGCCCAGTGGGGGCATGTGAATGCTCTCGTCTGTGTTACGGCCCGCTGGTCGGTGATGACAGCTGATGGAGTTGTAGTCGGTTGTTATTATATTGTCCATGTAGCTAATGGGGTAGAAGAGGTTCATTTATACCCTTGCAAAATGTAATTGGACTCCAGGGAGCTCAGGTAAAGGGGAACCTCAAGCAAACACATTTGTGAATCTCAAAGGAGTCATCCCAGGCCCATCTGTTTGACAAGTGCGCACTTCCGTTCTTCCATGCTATAGCGTTCAGCCTGAGCTGGGCTGGTCTGTGAAGGGTGTCACTGAAGATGTTCTCCTGTGCACAGTTGTCCAGTGAGGAGGCTGTAAGGAGAGTGCTGCTGGGGGAGAAGTCTGATCTCAGAGTAAAGCCCAGCAGTTCCAAATCCAAGGACAAAGAGAACCAGGAGGACAGAGAGCACCCCCGGGACAACGAGGTATGGGAAGCCTGGCTTAGAGTAAATATAAGTGGTGTACCCCCTGCTGCTTGCAAAATGTGGAGACAACTTTACCCATGTTCCACATGAAAGTCGAAGAGCTAAAAAGAGACTAAACGGATCAGACTGATGCTGCTGGTACAGTGAGAAGAAATGAAGTATGATTAAGATCTTTGTGTTCAGGACTGTCTTGGTTTAGCAGATTTTCAGTGATAGATTGCCTATAGAAGCACGTAGAAAAATGTCACATGTCAAGGTCGATTTGGTGGGTCGCCTTTCTGCCGCAGAGAGTAAACAAAGAGCGAAGCTCCAGCAGGGACCGGAAGGAGCTTCCGAAGAATCCTGAGGGCAAACGGTCCGAGAAGGACAGACCACGAGATGCCGCGAGGTCTGAGAAGCGGCGTGAGCGCGAGAGGACCAAGGAGCGGGACCGTGACAAGGACAAGGAGCGGGACCGTGACAGGGACAAGGACAAAGAGAGGGACTTGCGCAGAGAGAAGGACAAGGAGAGAGACCGGGAGAAACAGAGAGAGAGAGACAATGAGAGGGAGCGCCACGAGCAGGCACAGAACCGGCAAGAAGCAGAGCAATCAGAAAGGAGGGTACGTCCTACAGAGCTCACGGTGCTGCGCTGTCAGAATAAGAGTCTGGCATCATGACCGGTGGTGTGATTCTCTACTTTCAGTCCCGTGGCATGGAGGACAAACTGAGCAGGCGGCCGCCTGAGCAGCCTGTTGGGAATGGCAAGCCTGAAACTGAGGTCAGCCTCTTATGATTCGTTAAGACATGCAGGCCAGTGGCCACTAGCTTTATGCTGTGATGTGGTGCTTTTTCCTGACTCGTTTGTCGACAACTCACTTGGTTTTTTTGTCCCGAACGCATGTGCATCTTACCTCGACACGGAAGGGTGGCGAAGATGTACATATAAATAGCTGTTTAATTTTTTGATTAATATTAATTCATACTCCCCCTTTGGCTGCATTTCATGAATACAGATGGTGCTGATACCTCAGAACATGCATTTAGTACCTATAACCTTTTTTGAGCAATTAAATGACTAATGTCTTAAGTGCAGGTCCCAGTATCAGTTTTTATTAGTAACTGCCTCTTAGAGCAGACAAAGCTGTTTGAACAGGTTTAATCAGTCGGTTTTCACATTGCAGCTAAACGGCGAATCCGGGTCTTGGGTTGCTCTATTGTTAGTTCATTGCTGTGTTGTTGGGTTTAGGAATGTCTGTGTTCTGTCACACAGTGGCAGGCCTGTTAGTGTGGTGGGGCGGTTGTGGGCACCTGCGTGTCAAAATCATTTAGAGCAGTAGAGGTCAGAACTAGGGGTCTCTAGCCTGGTGATACAGGGTTGACTGCATGGCCTCTGCCCACATCGCTGCAGATATGAGATGAAACTCAATTTGCAAATGCAGAGACTCAAGCAAAGATCCTCCTTGTCTTAGCTGTGACTTAAAGCCCGCGTTCTCACCCCTGGGTCTCCGGCTCTCTGGGCGTTGAAACGAAATATTCTGTCCATGTTGTTGTTTGTCCATGCGGCTGGTGGAATTCTGGGTAATGCAGGTAGTTCCTTACTTCGGTGGACAAGTTGCACCACATTCTCTACACGGTGTCAGGCTTTAGGCACAAGTTGACAGGTCATGTTTGGCTGACTATTGCCCCTATCGCACCCCTCCCCTCCATTTGACAATAGTAGAACCCCAGGCACGTAGGCCAGTGACATGGTGATGCCATTAAAAGCCTGTGACTTGTTCTTTACGATTGTCCTCAGCTCTCTGCCCATTGTTTGGACCGTACCATCAAGGGCTCTACAGGTTAAACTGAGGGTTCTGCTTTTAGGTCTGTGCGGCTTATAGGAACGGACTGTGACCTGGGAAGGAAGTTAGCTATGCTCTGCTTTCTCCCAGCAGGACAGTCCCATGAGGATTCCCCGACCTTCTTCTGCCAAAGGTCAGAGGAGGTTACCAAAGCCTGGGGGACAGGGTAGGTGACTCTTTTTGGAGACCCCCACCTGAGTAAGGCTTCTTAGAGGAGTTTAAAGGGTGTCTTTTGTACTGATGAGTCACATGATTTCCTTTCTGTTATCAGGAGCCAGGATGGTAACAATGTTTATCTTTCCACAGATGAATCTGACAGCGATGGAGGTGCATTTCCTAGTTTTCCCTGAACTGCAGTACTCCGTGCCTCCTACAGATGGCACTGCTGTACAGAACATTCGTTTTAGAACCTGTAACAACAAATTTCTGCTATTACTACATATTTTGTCACTGTTATACAAGGTGTCAAGGCAAAAAATGAGGTCTTATGTTATGAAAGAATACATGCCATGAAATAAGAGGTGCACCAAGACGTGGTATGATTGGGGGCTCTGTCTGTTTCAGGGGCAGATGCTCAGCCAGAAGAGAAGACGGTCCATCAGGAGAATGGGGACGTGCCGGACTCACACAGACCTGCTGCTGCCTTGAGGTCAGCTGCTGTTGGGTGTGTCTGATGGCCGTCTAGTCCTGGCCGAGCCTGAGGGAGCGCTGTTTACCCTGGGGTCTGGGCAACAGCTACAGTTTGTTACAATTAGCGTTAATGACCCCCAGAACCCTGCTGCACTGAAATTGTGCCAGTATGGCCAATTTCACCTGAATGGGATCAAGAAAATACTGTAGCAGACTTGGCTCTGTAAAGAGCATAGCCACGTGTGTGTGTGTGTGCGTGTGCGTGTGTGTGTGTGTGCGTGTGTGTGTGTGCGTGCGCGCGTATGGTTCTCCCTTTTTAGCCCCCAGGGATCTGTGTTTTGGAAGGCCTGTGGAATCCATTGATAAAATCTTTTTTTCTCTCTCTCTTTTCTCTCAGCAAATTGGTCGGCTTTCCCAGGCCTCATGTTCAGTTCAGCGGCAGAATAACATTTCTGTAACATCACCTCAGAAACATTCTTCTGTACCAGTGCCAGATAACTCCTCCTAACTGCTCTCCTGTGAGAGGAACCGGCCGCCTTCGGTATGCTGGGGCAATAACGGGCCTGTCTTGCTCCCACAGCGGTAACCGGAGTCTCCCACGACCCAGCAGCGCACGGCCAGCCCCACCCCGCTTGAAGAGGCAGGAGGCCCGGCCCGAGGCCGTGCCCACGGAGAGGTGAGGAGAGACGGCTTGCTTCTCCTGCTCGAAGCCCCACCACAGACCTCCAGCACATCTGTGGCTGAGCTCCTTCCCTCACCCTGCAGGCTGGGCAGCGCCAAGCCCTCGGCAGCGGTGATCGTGGATGGCGGGAAGCCATCAGAGGATGAAGAGGATGATGATGCCCAGTTCGTGGTGGAGGAAGCTGCCCCCCCACCGCCCGAGATGCCTGCACTGGAAGCGGTCAGCGGCCACCTCTGTATGATGAACAAAGAAGCAGTATTAATGATAGTAACGATGATAAGACCACGCAGGGCAGCATAACAGTCTAAGTATCCTGTGGCTGTGGCATTACAGGCAGGTGCCAGGAGGCTGGGTAAGCTGGCGATGAGCTGCACCGGATTTATAGGCCCTCAGCTCTGACCGATTTACCCAGTAATCATTTCAATTAAGCAATTAGGGACATGGAGGCAGGGGTCTGGAGCCCATGAGTCACATGCTGATTTACATCATGAATGGTCCTGGAATTGTATTCATTGAGCTGTTTCTCCTCCACCCTCCACTCCCCCCCCCTTCTCCCCCAGGAGGCTGAGATTGAGTTACAGGAGAACGAGAAGCATGGTAAAGACATCACAGCATGTTTGGATACAGGGCAGCGCTCTCGCTTGCTTTAGCTTGGTGTCATATTGGCCTATGTGTAACACAGTTATTTAAAATCCTTTGCAGTTTATCCCAAATATGTAATTCTGAGGAAGGATTGTTACTTGGGTAACTTTGTTTTTGCTAATTCTAGTCCGGGGGGACTCCAGTCTATGCCGGGTTTAGTTTTAGTCAGCCCGTGATTCCCAGAGCTGTAGTGGGTTGTAACAATCCAGGTGTCGCTAGTAACGATCTCAGATAGCAACCATGTGCTGCCTAGCAGGTGCAGAAATATGTTTATGCCCCTTAAACAAATGAGTACTTCCCAGTGCTTAAAACCCCTGAGATCATGGTGACCTTGATGACGAAGCTGCCTGTTTATTATTACTGACTGAATTTAATGATCAGTCCTGGCTGTAGCCAGGTTGAACTTTCCATGGGATTGCTTAGTTTTTTTTGAATTTCTAAATTTTCCAGGTGGACTAGTGAAGAAAATACTGGAAACTAAGAAAGACTATGAGACGTCGTCATCACCAAAATCGAAAGACCAGGTAGGTCCGGGCAGCCCGCTCTTCAGATGGTGCAATTTCTATGTCTTGTCACTAGGTGGCAATGTAATGCCAGGCCATGCCATTAAAGACCACCATGTCTTTTCCTGAGGGTTATGAAAATGCATTTCTGAGGTACCACCTTGGGTCAGAAGGAAACAAGCGAGTGTGAAAGTGGGCATTCAATCGTATGCAATCTTGGTTGTCATGTTGGGGTTTTCCCCATAGAAATGAGTGGTGTGACCCCATAACGATATAATTACAAACCTGTGTGTGCGCTATGTGTATATTACATTGGTGTGACTTGTGTCTTTGCACACACAAACACATCTGTATACCTGAGTTTTAGTGCATTTTTGTTGCATGTTCTTAGTGGGGTGGATTTGAACTAATATTGAAGTCCAAATATATCACTCCATAATTGCAGGTAGAACAGTGCATAAAGCCGCACTCCAAATGGCTACTGATCTGTGTTCCTGCGGGGCTATGTTCTAGCGCCCTCAAGCGAGCTGTCCCCAGGTCGTTAAAACACCCAGCTGTGTAAATGTTTAAAACCGTCAATCGCTTTCTATGAACGTGTCAGTTGGGGAGGCAGAAGAGAATGTGATTCAGGTGTGGCACCTTGCCCACGGCTCCCAGCTGAGATTCATGCCCGTTTATTCTCTACTGGGACATGCACATTTTTTCCCAAACCATTGCAATTAGGCTTCACCTGCCCATTTGTTCGCGCTCCTCCACTGAGAGGTGATGACAAGGGAGGTCTTTCCTGCAGATGAATATAAAAATGCTCCATGGGAAATGGCTCATTTGGGAGGACATTTGTAAGCACTCCAACAGTCCCTGACATGTAATAAATGCACCCCCCCCCATTGTAATCATAAGTTGCCTATTCCAAATTTGAGTGTTAAAAGAAATGCTGTATTGCTTAACTCCATTTGTAAGTGAAGGAGTTACCCTGTGACTGCTGTTTCAGGCAGTAATGCTCTTCAGGAAGAGCCTGTGCGGTGCTTGCTGTGTGGATTTCATTTGCATCTAAAGGCCATCTTGTGTGATCCCATGCATGGTGGCTCCCTGCCTTGTGCCCAGTGTTTTTGGGATAGGCCTGAGATCACATCCCTAGAGAAGCAGTTATGAATGGACGGACAATCTCTGACCATAAATGGCAGCCAGGCCTTTTCTTTTTGCGAAAACCACCTTTGCTTGCATTATAGAGACATTTTCTGATTAATGTAGAAGCAAAGGAGATTGGAAGTTAATGCATTCTGTAAACTCTGTTTTTTTCTATTTTATGTATTGGTACAAACCTCCCGATTAGTCTTGTGCCAATCCACGGGTCATTAAGACCATCTTCCCACATGGCAAAGCGCTCTCGGCTTTTTAATTGCCGACAGGATGACTGGTTTGCCAATCAGTACCACTTTCTTTTCCCCTAACAGTTCCTCTGAGCCTTGCTGCACAAACAGAAGACCCCATGTAAGAGTGTAACCGCTTCCGGACTTGAAATGGTCAAGTCAGCTTAACAAATAAGCCTGTAATCACAGAGGAATAATCACAGTAATGATGGAAACATCAATTTTCCTCATACCCTTGGAGCACAAAATTACTTTAGCTTGGCAGTACTCGAGTAATCGTGTGGCATTATGGATGGCGGGATTGAAACTAATATGCAAAATGTTTTTATAGGTGTTTCGTCTTTGTCATCCTTGACTCCAGGCCTTGTCTTGTTTTAGTGTGGCACTGTTATTTCCCTTCATTTAGAATGGGCTGTAGAAGCCTGCTTCTCTGTCTATTCTGGTTTGCCCTGAGTGACACTTTGAAGAATGAGCTGTATGTTTTTGGTGCAACCTTCTCGCCGACCCCCCGGATCACGTGTGTATTATCATAACATCATTCCTTGAGGTCGTCTCTCTTATTTATACGTCAGGGGGCCTCTAAGCAGCCGCCTTTCTTGTCCTCCTCGCTTTACACCGTCAAATTACCCTTGATGAAGGTTCGCAATGGATAAATAAACTGCTCGATCCAAATGGAGCTCCGCTGAGTGAGGCAGGAGAAGGGCCAGAAAGCCCTAGCAGAGCCTGTGAGAAAATAAACATCCTTTCCCAGCCCCTGCCTTCAGCTGGGTAGAGGCACCAAGAGCCCGTTACTCCTGCCTCTCTATGGTCAGGGCAGTGAGGCTCAGACCCCCAACCCACTGCCTTCAGCTGGGTAGAGGCTGGAAGACCCCACTTCTCCCAGCTCTCGTCTTTTGCTTGGTGTGGGCCTGTTAGGCTTTAGAAGTGGGATGTAGATCGTCTTGGATCACTTTGGATTGCCTTCATCCTAATGTGATGCAGTCTTAATATAAAGCTTCCGAATGGCAAAAACATATTGAACCTCAGACAGTTTAGACTGGACATCATAAAATCCACTGTAGGTATGGATAATAATATTCAAAATTTATTGACAATAAGTAGAGAGATTGCGTTTGAAATTTTTAATAAGACGTTTTCAATTTTGTCCTAAAGGGTAGAACTTTCAATTTTGTCCTAAAGGGTAGAATTTTTTACTATTCTGAATGCCATAACCTACTGCATTACGAAAGCTTACTCATTCAGTCTGGTGACTATAATATGAATTTGTTTTGCTGAATATAATAATGTGGGCAATCCTGTGACCTTGACTAGGATAAGCAGATGGATGGATGGATGGACGTACGGACAGACAGACATTCTGAAAACCTCCAACCTGCAATATTTTGATTAAATTGCAAGGAAAAAGCACTTTGCAGATGCATGGAGACTGTTCTGAGGCCTCTGAGTCGGACTGAATATCGTGGAAGGGTGTGCACTTGAACATCAAAGACAGCATTCAGTTCACATCCAGCGTAGCGTAACTCATCTGCCCTCATCAGTGCTCGGGCCATAGTAACGTCACTCTCTGGGCCTCAGGAGGGAATCTGCCCCCACATCCTGTGTGCTCTCTGGACCTTCCACCCCTCTGTATCTTACTCTTGCTATTTTTATGATCTGGTTGATCAGGGCCATCTCCTCAGCCCCTGAACAGTGATCGGTTAGTGTTCATCGTTCAGTTCCACTGACTACATGTGCAGCATCCTATGAACAGTAGGAGGAGTGTTTTCAGGGCCTGGTCAGTACTGCACTAGTCTGGAAGACCACCCCAGCAATTGGCTCCACACACGCGTTGTTTACACCATTTGAAAGGCTGCTGTTGAGGACTCCTACACTCTCATTTAGCCTGCCTGGAGAATAGGATTAATGAAGGATTAGTCACCAAGTGCATAAAGTTTAATGTTAAAAAAACATTTAGAAGAAATTTCAGAAAGCACCCTTTTACTCCTCTGCTTACCTCATTACGAGTTTTGCAGATTACTTACTAGGAGGTGGGAAGGTTCCCGCACTTGTGCCTAATCACAGGGCCCTTTAGGATCAGCTCTGGTCCCAGGGAAAGAGGAGGAGATGCGGACCCCACCGTCAGGTCCGACTGTCAGCACGCTTTGCGAACCCATGTCCCCTCGCTGATGGAAAAAGCAGACACCGGCGGCTGCTCTCAGAACAGATCTTTGGTGGAGAGGACCAGGACATGCTAGTGCACCTTGACAGATGCTCCCTAATAAAGGGCAGATTTATGTCCGCAGGGAGTGAAAAGCACCCCGTGGTTCAGGGAAGGTCATGTAGGGGCTGCATGAGGGCAGCATCCGGCTTCGCTTTTGGGGTTGCAGCTCCTGCCTCCCAAGTAGAAACAAGCCTTCAGGTAACTCGGCCTCAGAAGAGCTGGTTCTGTAAAATCTGCTTCTCCTCCTCGGGTTTTGAATCATTTTAAGACCTTAGAGACTGCATTTGAAAATGTTCCTGGAGATGAATGAAATGTGCTTTCGATTGTGTAGAAGCCCCTTTTCTGCCAGTTCTTATTACTTTCCCGCTTTTATCCCACGGTCTCTCCTCGCTCTCATCTCTCCAGGCGAGTGTCTGAATCACATTTCTCCATGCGCTCTGAGCAAGAGCCGGGTATCTGGTGTCCTGTGGATCAAATGCACGCTCAGTCAAGACTTTATTTGATGGTCCCACCATTAAAACCAGCAAGAGCGGAGAGTCAAACAAAAGAAACTGATTTATGCTGCCATTTTTCTTTTGTTGCTAATTGGTAATACTGTAAAAATAAACAGAAATGGCCTTAAAGTAATTAGTTGAGCAAACGTGGCCGAGAGCTGATTGGCATCTCTGTGTGACGTTCAGGCTTCCTTATTTACAATCCTCTCCTCTCCCGGCACAGGAGCGGACCTCGGTGTCCGAGGCAGCACGGAAGAAGGAGCGGGACCTAGTATCCCGTGAGGTGGAGCGCCTGCGCGTCTCCGTGCAGACGGTGTGCCGCAGCGCCCTGCCACTGGGCAGGATTATGGACTACATCCAGGAGGATGTAGACTCTATGCAGGCCGAGCTGCAGATGTGGCGGAGGGAGAACCAGGAGCATGCGCTGGCCCTGGTACAGGAGCACAGGTGGGTGGCCCCACCACTCCTCAGCGTTCTCACACCATAGCAACAGGGGTTAGAACCAAAGACAGCACTGGACCGTGCAGGCAGAGCAGAGTCACTCTAGATGATCTGATGGTGTGTAGTGCTGGGGGATCTGCGCCCATCACCAGAAGGTTGTGGGTTTAAGGAGTCTACCTGCCAGAGTGAACATCTCTCTGTTGGAGGCTTGAACATGGTTCTAAAGGCCAACTGCTCTGGGATGCAGAACACCAGCTGATCCTACACTAAACCCCAAAACCTGCTCTCACCTATATAGACATCTGTGTTTATACTTTTCATGGACAGCAAGACATGTAAAAACTACCCAGTTTCCCAATGTTTTCACATTTTATTTGGAGCTTTTCCCTAAAGCTTTTTTGAGGAAGCAGGATCAGGCAGTCCTGGGGTGCTAAGGGCCATTCTCAAGGGTCCAACGATATTTCACTCTGCCCACCATGGGATTTCAAAAGCAGTCAAAGGCACAGCAATTCTAACCCACAGAGCCACACACTGCCCCTTACAAGGACAAATAAAGTACCTCTGTTCTTAAAATGTGGACGCGGATAAGATACTGATAGTGGGATATAAAGGCCGGCATGTTCCTTAACTGTCTGCGCCCTGTGTCTGTTTGCGTTCCCGTCCAGAATAACGGAGAGCACGCTGGAACCCCTGCAGGCCCAGCTGGTGGACCTAGAACAGCTCATCAGGGAGCAGCAGGACAAGATCTGCACCATCAAGTCCAACATCCTCAGGAACGAGGAGAAGATCCACAAGATAGTCTCCAGCATCAAGTCCTCCTCCCGCACATGAGGGGCATTGACGTGAAGCACATGACACGCGTGTGGTAGGAGGTGGAACACCTCAGCCCTCCGTAACGAGCTTGATCGGCACACGGGGAAGCCTGACTGCACTCGAAGCAAGTGATCTATAAACTCACTGTCGTCCCTTGTTCCTCTCCTCTTCTCATTAACGTGCCTTCCAGTCAAAATGCACTTTCGGCGGGATGCCGTTGTGGCCCTCGTCCTGTGGTGTCATGAACTCTTCCACATTTTAAGTGGCACTTCCCATATTGTCAGTCTCAACTTCAGTACATTAATTTATCTGTTCTCAAGCATTAAGAAATAGCTTTATTATAGGCCTGGAAGAGATGGCTTTAACAGGGCACGTCCAGATAAAGCTACTGTGGTAGGTTTCTATTGGTGTTGACCTACTGAGATTTCCAGTTAGCAATATGACTCAACCCGTCCCCACCCCCCACCCCCCCCACTGGTTCAACAGATTCCCTAAAGCAATAGAGCCGGTGTAGTCTGCAAAGCGAAAGGCCACCAGGCGTATTTCCAAAGATGCACTTTTGGAAACCAGGCTTCCCTGGCGGGGAGAGCTGAAAGCGATGGGCTGTTTGTCCGCCTACAGCACGAGCCCTGCGGGCCCAGTAGGTACCGACTCGGAAGCGAGCGGACAGACAGCCCGTGCAACCCCAACCCCCCCCCACCCCCCAGCCAGCAAGTCTGTTGGGCTTCCGCCCCATGAGACGCTGCATCTCACTGGCGCATCTGGAGGGAGGATGTGCTCACAAGAGGCACGAAGGAAAAGTATTTTGATTTTGATCACATGAATTTCTGTTTTCATTTTTCCAAAAACGCTGCCTCTTCAGATGTAGTCTTGAATTGTATCTCAACACCCGAGGAATCGCAGTGGGACATTTGCTCCGAAACGGGTGACTAAACTCCATGGGGAATGAGGTAGAGGGGAGCTGGAAAAGGCTGTGCTCCTCCTGTGTCCCCTCACTTCCCGATGGGCCACAGACTGTCCATTTGCCGTGCTTACAGTGCAGTGACATCAGGGTCGTCCCTCGCGCGTCAGCAACGTCATTAGGGCTGTCGGCACTCAGTGTGAACCCGAGACGCTCTTGCCTCAGAGCTCGCCCTGGGGCCCCGCGCGTCTCTCCACATCTCCAAGAAGCTGAGAATCTTCTAGCACGTTATAAAACGGAACCATTCACTGTAATCTGCATCATACCCTTGGTTATCTTTCTTATTTGTACATTATGTATATTTTGAGTCTGTATCATAGTTCACAGATGACTATAATTTTTGTAGTGGGCTGAAATAAATGGTTACATTTGAGTAAAAGAATGTACCTGTGGGTGGCCTTTTGTTTATTTTGGGGTCCAAACTACAATGCAGACCATGTTCACATTTTACAGACATTACCCATTGCTTATGTCCAGTCTAAAAATATAATTATAAGCACCCACCAGGTCTTTTATCACATTTTAGCCACATATAAAGGTGCGTGTTCAGCAATTTGCTCAAGGGCCTTTCCTGGAACGCTGAAACTTGTCAAACAGAAACTCAGTTGCGTAACCACTACTTGTTGTCTTTAATTCAACCTCTTCTGAGAGAATAACATCCTGCTCTTCATTCAAGTCAGAATTAGTAAAACAAAAAAGTAAAGGGGAAAAAAAAATCTGAAGCTTATAAAATCGGACAGTAATTGGTACCTGAATTTGCATTTTCAAATGGCTGATCGTTGACTAAAGCAACACATGAGAGTAATGGAAGGCTGCTAGTATAGCAGCATAAACACAAGTGCTTTAGTAGAGTACCTGCTTTGATAGACCATGGAGCGTAGATCAGACTTCATCGCAAACTGGTTTGCCAAATACGTCATCACAATGAACATGCCAAATGTCAGGATCTTACATTTATCCCGGAGCTGACTAAATCTGTGAAGTGCAACAAGTGGACTGATAGTGTTAACATGTATAAGAATAAATCTACTAATTTTTACTATATCTTGGAGTCATCATGCAATTTTAGGTACATGTAAATAAATACGAGATAAACTAGTTTCTTTTCTAGCCCGATATAATGAGTATATCAGAGAAACAAATCCATAGCCTTCAGTCACTCAAAGCTTTCCCATTACCAAACACTCTTTATTCGGCAGTTTTCAGTAATTCACCATTATCATCGTTAAAGGACTCGTAGCTCTGCAAGTCGGCATTTTCCGTTTTTCATGCCTTCATCACATCACACATGAGCGCTTCAGCTTCATTCCCCGAATTTCTCATAAACAGATCTCATCTCTCCTGCCCTGAGGTGACACCTTAGCGACCTCGGCCACACAGCAAACGGCAGGACTGAGTTACAGTGTCTCCAGCTGTGCACAGCGCCGCTTCTCTTCAAAGGGGATGTGTGATGCTATGACTTTGTCTTACGCCATTTCACTGGGCATTAAGTATGGGAAATTCTTCATTACCATTCCAGAGGCAGGGTACATACCATATTGTGATGTCTGTTAGCACTCATAAATACCTCAGTGTCCTATAATGAATTGAGGATGTCCGAGAAATCTTGTATAATTCTAAACAGGGTTGATCTCCCTGCATGTTTTTTTTATTTTTTTTTTAAAAAGTCCATAAATATGTGTGCCCGATTATTGTGACATTAAAAACACATCTTGCAGAAAACCTCAAGGACTGGAAATGCAAGGTCTGGGAAATGTCAGGAACTGGCATGGACACACGCAGAACACGCTGGAGACTGGGAATGGGGACTTTGTCCTCCCTCCGCGGGCCGAGAAGGGCAAAGGTGATCCAAATGCAAATGTGTGCTAATGCACACTCGCGCACAGAATCTGCACTCACACGTTATCCTTAGCGCTTCCTTTTCATTTTAAGAAAAGCAAAAAATTAGGAATCCCACACACTGACTATAGGCTACAGTTCTTGTTAATCTTTGAAAGTGCTTTAAATGTGGGGGCCACTTATTCAGCCGAAAACTCTTGAGGAAAGCATCTATGGGCCATTTGTATAGGCCCTGAGTTTGACCCCCCCACGCCCCATGGCCCCCACAGATGTTAGCAAGGAGCGTCCCTTCACACTGTCACTTTCAGGATCCTGTGTCTCATAACAGCTCAGCAGGGGTCATTCTGTGGAGAGTTAGAGCATATGAAGGTCTGGTTCTTGTACCTCCTTGGCATTTGCATGTGTGTCTGTGCTGGAACTTCGGATCCCTGCTGAGGGGCTCGATACTGTCAGATCAGGAGCTCTAGGGGGCAGTGTCTTCCCGTCAGTCAGGCTGCCACCGTCTTCTGCTAGACCTCAGCACTTGCTCACGGACCTAAACCGCCAAGGTATTGATATGACTGAGGTTTTCCTTTATTTGCCTAAGACCCTGAATTTAACATCATGAGACCAGCATAAAAACTTACATAATGGCATAAAAATGGACTTCCACCACAAAAAAAAACAGGAAAAGTACCCTCAACTACTCACTTACATTTCAGTTCCTAATAGTGACAAGCCCAAAATAATTTACCACTAACCTATGACATCATTAAACTCCTGCCTGTAGCATAATCGACACTAACTACAAACTCAAGGAATCAAACTGTCAGTCCAGCTGGCATCAACCTTCAGAAGCTCATTTTAAAATTTCTGATCATGCATTTAGATTTTTAAAGTTAACTTTCAGAGGTCAGCCTTCCGGGATGGTTCATTAAGTGGAAGAATCAACTGCAAATGTTTCATGGATTTGGTATAATTACCTATTTGTTTGTTCTGTTTTTTTTCTATTTATTTAATTCTATTCCATGTTTATATTTTTATTTGAGGTATATCCTTCCATCGAATATACTCGCCTCATAAGCTAAGTTACTCCGATGACACATTTGAAGAGTATCGGAGCCGATATGAAATTCGCCCTTTATGTTTCCCCTCGTCAGCTGTGAGGAAACAGGGCAGTGGCACCGCGGGGTCTAACTGCTCCCCACTAATGTGGAAACTCGGTGAGCGGGCAGCACTTGCGGCGCATTGCTTCCTGCTATTTATCATCCATTTCATAGATGTGGCCAAAGCTATATTATGCGTCTCTCTGTGGAGAAATTTAACAACTTTACAGTTTCCTAGTAAATCTCTGTTTTTCTTGTAACCTTGTCAAGTGCGCTTTTAAGGCAAGAGCAACAGTGGGGGAGGCTTAACTGGGATTTTTTTTTTTCCCGGCTATTAGAGAACCGTGTTGTTTTGTCATGAATACTAAGGAGAATCATTTTACATTGGCCAGGGTTAACATTTCAGGTTGCGTTTAATTAAATGGTTCCCTTAAACATGATCTGTATTATCTAGCCTGCCCAATGTAGTTACTTGCTAATTTGATTTTACCAGGTTTTGTCAAAAACCGAAAATGCAAGCTGATATTTAATCATAAAAATCTTTTGAGCAAATATTTAATCATATTTTTTTTTCACAAAGGTAGGCCTACCATACAGCAGGAAGTAATGCCTTAATAAATCTGTCAGTCGCCAAAAAGATTTGCTGTGTAAATAATAATATACCTCAGACAGATCTCTAATAATCTCTATTTGACCAGTAAACAAGCAAGCATTTGCAATCAAGAAAAAAATGTAGATCTTTATTAGTGTGTTATGTTTGAATGATGCTTAAATATATTAAATTTTGAGTTAAAAATAAATTATACTCAGTTTAGGAAAAGATGTGTGCAGTATCTTTCCATTTCATGTTGACAGAAAGGGCATGCTACCTTTACCCATGTGGTAGCTGGGAGCACAATGTGGCATTTTTTTGTCATTTTCTTATGAACAAATGACAAAAAAAAGAGCTGAATCAGTTGGTTGCACGGCGCAGAGGAGACGATTTGTAATTGCTAGTGAACACAGCCAAAATAGCTCTGCGTAATTGCTTCAGCAAAGCGGAGGCTCGTGGGAGTCGGTCCTCAGTGGGGAGGTTCTGCACGTTTTGGAAGGTGAACAAAGCCCCGCGCAGACGTGTCTGGAAGGCCACGGGCCCCACTCGCAACGCAGAGCAGGAATTGTCACTGCGCTGACGAACCGCAGTTCGACAACAACATCAATGGCAGCCTCTGAAAGAGGGTAAAATATCCATCCCATGGTCGCCTTGGGAATACAGTAAAATGTGTTTTCCTCAAGTGCAGAATCCCACATTTGAACCTGCAGGCATGGAAATGAGCAGAAAAAGTCGGGATCTCCTGGGATTCGGGATCCACCCCTAGGCCTGTGAATCCTGATGGGGGTGCAATTCACAGGGCTCCAAGATGAAGTCACCGCTATGTATCATCTAGTAAATCCCTTGACATCAAGAGCAAATCCACTCCTACAAACTAATGGTTCTTTCTGTTCTCTTATTTCTTTTTCTATTTTTCATTTATAAGTCTTTCTGTTGTGGGGGGGGGGGGGCGAACAGACATACACAAAGCAGTTAAAGGTCTTCAAACCGGCAATTCAGCAAAGGTGAGCGTCGGTCTGAGCGTGCAGGGAGCCGTGTAGTGATGCAGAGTGGGGGTGTCCCTCCTACCAGGGGTCCCGACCCGCTCCTTAGCCTGTCCCTCCCAGCAGGACCTCTACTCTAGGGACGGGAGTGGGGGGCCCGACCCGCTACACAGCTCCACTTGAAATTGACCCTTTCCTCCCCCGACACAGAATCCTCAATGAGCTTTCCAGATGCCAGAATGAGTGAAAAAGGGAAATGAGATGTTTAGGGGCGCTGAGCTGTTGGAAGGGGTGTGTTTTTTTTCTTTTTTTCGCAAATCATCTCCTTTAAAGGGTTTCTGGCACTTCCTGCATTAAAGGACTACCAGAGCACAAGGTTACCAGTGCTATTTAACTACCCCTCAGTCAGTGTAAATAAATACCTTTAATATGGAGGAATCTCAGTTACGCCTACTACAGCCTAGCATAAAACAGACAGGCCTTCAGACATGTTGCTCTGGGCACTACCACACCTCTAAGTGCCCCTGTGGCGTGAAATCCAGGGCCAGGAAATGGTTGAGCGCTGTGGAGGGGAATAGGCTGCCTGGCAGACACAGCGGGACGCAGTGGGACCTGGGCAAAGCAGATATTGCCGGGTCGTCTGCCTCACTCTCCACGGAATTCCCGGCCTGCCTTTTCAACAGCCCCCTTCTCTGCTGAAGCCTGTCAGCAGCCATGTTTGCTCCCTCCCAGCCGAGCGGTGCCAAAGAACCCATATAATCAGTGTCAGCAACGCCCCAGCCTGCGGTAGGTCTTCAAGAATGATCTAGAATATCAAGAAAAGACAGACGATGGGTCAAACACAGCCATGACAGATTAAGTCATTGACAGTTGCGTGTCTGTGAGATTCCTTCTGAGCACCGCTTCTAAAGCCGTATAAGAGACAAACTATGGTGTGACTCAAAGTCGACTAGCGTGACAGCACAGCCGTGATTTCACCCCCCCCTCCCCCCAAACTGGGAAGTCCCTCCTGACCCATTCTACACTGAGCCTGCGAACCCTCAAGTTACGGGGGGGAGCTCGTGATTAATGGTCTCAGATGCCTGCCCCGCCACCCCTCCCAGGCCCGATTGGTGGACGAGGGCGGCCCCAGTCCTGTGACGATCAGCGGGACTCATCACCCTGAAGAATAGCAGAAAAGATGCAGATCTGATGAACCAGACTGCCCAAGACGCACCAAGCAATTAAATGTAGTGGTTAGGGCGAGGATGGAAGTTGCTGGCGGCGGCGTGGTTAAGGGTTAGATCTACGCGCGCGGGGGGGGGGGGGGGGTGCCCAAAGCCTTCACTCTGCAGACATTAGACGTGGTTTTTGACATTTTTTGTTCTGCCACTGATTCAGACGTGACGTGCAGATACTAACGCGGCAAATGTCCCTGTGCTGTACCAAAATGGACCGGCGCTTTAAGACGCTTAAAAGCTTAGATGCTCACGTGTCCAGTAAAATAAAACCCGGTTTTGATAATGTAAGACTGACATTCCTTCCACTTAATGCAGATGTGGCATAAAAATGCTTTTAGCTGCATGTGTCGATGCCAGGCCTCTGAGGCAAAGTGGAGGCAACGGGATCTGAAGCTCCGACACCCCGCTGGCCAGTGCTGGTTGGCTTCACCATGAGTGGGCGGGGCAGTGCGGTACACACCAAACACACGTTCAGGACACAGGCGAACTCAGAGCGTAAAGTGTCTTTTATTTTTTCTTTAACCACTGAGATGCACCACAGACCCCGTGGTTAGTCTGTAATTGGTTCTCTCTTTTAGTTAAGAAGATATACACCCATTAACAGAAAGGTCCCTCTGTAATTTAGCCATCTTGGAGGCGGATCCTCAATTTACTGCGTTCATCTTGTTTCTCATTTTCTCATCCACACGCCAGCCACGCCGCTGAGGAACTCATAAACATAAACAATACCGGCCGGGGACGCTGGGATCAGGAAACGCATTTCCATTCAGCTTTGATGCAGCAACAAACACAAACATACTCCTGAAATGCACTAAAATGAAACCTGCAGCACTATGTAACAACACAGTTCATTTACACATTTCAGGTACATTTCTGTCGTTGGTCAGACATGGCATGTGGATGCTGGATGGTGGCCACAATGCATCATAAGATGCCCGGCTGACACCAACTGCACAAACTCTTTCTGATCCAAGGAGTGCAAAGCCAGCGTATGGTGGTTCTGCATAAGTCCACAGGTACAATAATGAATGCATGATCGCAGTCGTTAGCTGTGGCGCTCACAACCAGGAGAACCTGTATTTGGTCACCTGCTATTGCAGAAAATGTAGCTTTTCAACAGGAAAATCCATCCACCTTCCAGCCACATATCCTGGTCAGAATCACAGAGGACCTGGAGCCTTTCCCATGTACAAGCATGAGGTACACCTTGGAAGGGATGCCAGTCCATCCCAGGGCAAATACACATGCAATCAGTCACACGCTATTTAGAGACACTAATTAGCCTAACTGCATGTCTTTGGACTGCAGGAGGAAACCGGAGAATACGGAAGGAAACGTGCATGACGGAGAATATGCAAAATCCACACACACAAAGCAGAGGTGGGATTCAAAATCCCAGCCCTAGTGGTGTGACGGGACAGTGCTACCCCCCATGCCAACCACAGAAGGGAAAATATCGATTCACGATGAATCAAAATTGGACGCTGAGTAATATTGGCAAGGTCTTGCATAAACACGGCAGCCTTCTCAGATAGACGTCCCCAGGGTCACACAAGCAGAAGGAACTGACAGTGCCCAATAAACATCTGATTTTTCACTCTGAAATAAATCAATTTTATTGCTTTGGACAATTGCGAGCTGAGCCGGGCACCTTTCCCTATAGTTGTTTTAGGCCGTGCGTGACTCCATGCCGGATTCAGCATTAGCAGAGCTTCTCATCTGATTACAGAGACGTACAAACGCGTAATCCGGAAATTTACCGTAAAAAATAAGCCCTAGGACAGAGCTACGGGGCATGTGTGTTTCTGCAGCTACGGGGCATTTCCTGCTTTAACGAGTGTAGAATTGAGAAAGAAAAGTTCAGACGCCTCACATGGTGCCCCGGTGCACCACAGGCAGCGAAGACTTCAGGCATCGCCGGAGGTCAGGCAGCAACCACGCGTTAGGGGTGAGATGAGAACACCCCCTGATTACAGACACCTTCCTCAGGGGACGTTCCTGTCCGCAGCTTCGCCAAGTCCTGCTGGAGCCCCGCTTCGCAATCACGATCACTATCATAAACTGAACGTTTCCTATAGCTTTAGTCAGGCACACAATGGCGCAGGCCGGCACAGGCCCAAGGTAGCAGTCCGTCGCTTTTTGTGTATTTTGTTCTGTCTGAGGTCCTGGACTGAAGATTCGGCCGGCCTAATTAGGCTTTTATAAGATCACACATAAACATTTCAACTTTTGGTGGCCTTTTATTTACCATAATGCCCTTCCACATCCTACACTAATGGCCGCCATATTTCTCCGGTAGAGACGGCGGGTGTTGCGGGTGGGGGGCGTACTTTGCCTGCAATGGCACACACCGCTGTGCTTCCCGCAGCTTTTGATGGTGGGAGAGCTGCCAGGGAGGGGGCCTGTTTGTAAAGCCAAATGCGTACCACATGTGGGCTCAGGTCTCCAGCCCCATTCTGTGGAGCATCCCTGTGCCAGCCAGGCCTGGTAATCAGCTACCCACCTGTTTCTGAAGCAATCCATGGGCAGCAGGAACCTTGGACACACAGCTATCCTACCACACTAACATGTCATATGGATTGGTCTTATCCGTAAATGTAACGCTGGCATAATTTAGATATAAAATCAGGCAACCGTGTGCATCAGTGATGGGAAAATGTGCAGGATGCTGGATTTGACACATTGTAGCTCTTTTTGCAAATATGATAGGTCAGGGTTTAGCAGATTTGCTAAAGCCTCTTTCTGTTTTTGACAGGACTGCAGAGCGAGCCTTTCACAAAACCCTGAGAGCACAGCATGCCACACTGCGCCGGGCGCTATCTGAGCTGTGGCTGTGTGACTGTTTCCTGTTATCCTGTGCCATGGATACCTGCAGCGAGGCCGGGTACGGAACACGCCTGCGGTTCTTCTCAGCTAGCGTGCAGTGTGACTGCACTTCAGGGGGGGGCGGGAGCCTTTTTGAGGCCGAACGGTAAACGGACCAAGCCGGAGTAGCCATTGCGACAGACTCCTCAGCTCTGCCATGTGGCCGTATTTTTTTCTTTCCCGGCATCTGTGATCGGGGACTCACATCCGTTGAGTAAATCTTTTGTTTCTTCCCTACCAGGCCACAACATAGGCAAAGGCACGCACAAATTCAGACTCGCATGACCAAGGGCTATGCTCCTACTACGCAACACGTGGTGGGGTGGGGGAGTGGAGAACACAACATGTGTCAAACAAAAGAAGGGGAAATGGCCAGCCACTGAATACAGAACTGAGTAAACAAAGGCAAAAGGGGAAGAGGGTACTTGTGTCTTGAACAAGGTCCTGCTTCAAGTCGCTGACCTAAGACTTTTCATTGCAGGAGAGGAGAGGTCAGGTCGGGTTTGGGGGAGTGGAGAGGCAGGGTCCTGCTGAATTTACCCAGTCTATATTCAGCTTGGTGGAAACCATCAATTAGAAACCGCTAAGTTGCGATACCAAAGGGTTTAGATAACATACCTAAGTATTGAAAATATTGACTCTGGTCTAAAGCTGCAGTAAGATTTTCAACCTGTCCTCGATTATGATACCCATGAATAAACTGAGCCAAATGCACAGAGGTCTGTCTTCACATTTTTTGGGTTCCCACCATGGAAATGGAGCTGAGATGACTCTGGAATCTGGAACCCGGTATCTGATCAGATGCACTCACACCAGCTGCAGGGTTGCGCAACAGCTAATAAATGTAATCAATGCGAGGTGACAGTTACAGCATCTGCGCTATGCCCGTCACAGTGCCCCTGGAGGCATAGCGCGGACCTACATTGCACCCCCCCCCCCACAGCCCTAATGCAAAGCATCTTTTGTCGAGTAAGGAAATGGAAAGGATGTGGCCAAAACAAATAAAACAATCATAAAGGGGATCAAAGAGGAAAAGAATTTTTTTTCTCCCCTCCAGCGAATCGACTTTCAAACAGAAAGACGGGGATTAAAACAAAAATGATTACACATCCCAGAAACACATCTCAGGGATCAGGTCACACGCAGTACTGACACTCTTCTGATTGAGTGGACACTGAACCCCACCCCACCACCCCAGAGCCAATGAATGTGAAATGTTAACGTGGGGTATCTTTCATAATGCAGTCTATTTATAAAGTGTGGAGTGAAGGGGGGAATAGAGGGCGTGGGGTCCGGTGGGCTCAAAGGCAGCCGCAGATGTTGGCACAAGCGGATGACAATTAAACAGAGCAGGCCACCAGGAAGTCGGTAATGCTATCAAGGCCCGGACGCGTCGACGGAAACATTTGGTTTGCAACAGGCCAAAGACCTCCCCCCACGCCAGCTCTTTTGTTTGCTGGGTTCAGACATAGAGAGTTGAATGAGGTCACAAAGTGTCACTGCGCTGGCATGGTCCTGGTTGGGCAGAGCTCTCCCCATGGACAGTATACCCAGAATGCACTGCTCCCCAGAGGTGTCCTCCAGGCTGATGCCGAGGGCCGGTCCGGGTGAATTCCCGCGTGACTATCGCATGAATCACATAATTGCAGAATAATGGGACTGAGCATCATGGTTTTACAGTAAATTACGACGTTTTGTGTAAAAACAGGGAGTAAATGATTGACTTTCCAAAATCAAATGAGCCCATGGGAGGCTGAAGTTGCAGTGGCGTTCAGTTTTCTACATTTAGTCCATCGCACATCAAAGACTCCCAAATTCCCATGAAACCGCGCAGTGACGACAAGGCGATGAATGTGATTTTTTTTTCCACGAGAAACATATTTAGCATCATGGTAAATACATACTCCAGATTAACCTTCGAATACTCCCAGTACCCGCGGGTCCATAGCCTTTGCTTGTCTTCATAAAAGCAGCCTGTCAGAGGAGACTGGCACATTCTGTAGGTTCTCTCAGTGGGAATGTATACTCTCTGCCCCAGCCCCACCACCCTCCATCTCCAGAAAACAAAAGAGTCACTGTAGGGTGGTGTGCCTGCATCGAGCCGCCTTACTGCGTAGCAGTTAGCGGGGGTGGCTAAGGGCCTTTGTAATTACCACAAAGCACATACCAGAGTAGCAACCCAATAATTCATCCGACAAACAACGTCTGATGTCGGTAAATGATCCAAACGCCTCCTGCGAAACCCTTACGGTGCGGTTCGGCTTGCGGTCTCCAACGATCCTTTATGCTGATTTCCCGCACCGTAAGAAGAATCGGGGTGGCCAATCTGGGGACAGTCCTAGCTGCAAAGGTGGGAAAGCGGAGGTTACCGGCCTCAGGTCTGCCGGCTCGTGCCGCCACGTGCCCTCCGCATCTGGCCAGGCTCGTTCGCACATACGAGACATAATGAAGTAATTAGGCGACGCAGAATTAGGCAATGAGGAGGACCCCGCTGACAGCTGGCATTCCATTGGCCGAAAAATCCACATGCTCCTGGGACGGCGAAAAATAAACGGGCGACTTTGAAATAAATCAACGAGTAAACGGAAAGGGATGCTAATGTAATGAATAACAGAGGAGTGAGCGAATGGAAAACAAGAAGGAAAAACTTGCGGCAGACGACGGCAGCCCCAGCGATAAAATGCCATCAAGCGACAATAATACAGCACCCCCTAATGGTCCGGCAAAGAAATGTCCGCGGACGTGTCATTCGAGAGTTAGCATGCTGCCTTGAAAGGAATAGCTCCACGCTATTAAAATACCTTTTAAAATATGGGAAGCTTATCAAATAATAAGAACCACATTGCCTCATGTGCAGTATCTTGGCAGTCACTTGGCGGGGGAGATATCTCGCTTTCCAGCAGCCTTTGATCTCGATGACATAATGTGGTCCTCGCACGGACGCTTTTCAGTTATAAATATCGTTCAGTTAAACGGCCGTGTGCCGCACATTTATTTAAAACCTGTCACCCGCGGCGACCCCTGCTTCCCCCCCCCCACCCCCGAATCAAATGGGCGCAAGTTAAGTTTTTCCCAACTGAAGGAAAAGATGTCACTGGGAGCCGGACGCACTCGCTAGAGCTGGCCGGTGATGTTCTCCAAGCAGAGCCCTCGCATTGGTGGGAGCGTATTCCGGAACTTTTCCGCACGTGGAGCGCTTGAGCGCTCTCACCGCCCCATAAAAGTAACAATCGCTTTCCACACTAATGGAAAAAAGGGAGCATCGGGCATTGTGCAGGAGATCCCACATAAAAGAGTTTTTCCGTAATGGTGTTTTTCCAGCACTGAGGGGTCCCGCTGCTTGAGCTAGCGGCAGTGTCTGAGGCCCCCGAAACGATACCTCTGAGGGTCTGGCCGCTTATCGGTAAGGATCGCTATCTCTGCGGAGGTTATTAGCATGTTTTTCTGCATTCCTGCGATGTTTTCCAAAAATACGAATTCAGAAGGCTGGATGGGGGTGAGGGGGTTTGGCATGATAATAGCAAAGGTGGGAGGGTGATACTGCGTGAGCGTGATGGCTTTACCTTCCCGCCACGTGTGGATGACGAGCCTTCTGCCGCATGGCTTCTAATGACAACCCCAGGTAGGGCTGTTTCTTTCCAAGATCTCTCCCCCCCCCACACCCCCTGCCAGAGTGGTGTTTGTTTGGTAACACTTTACTTCAGGGGGGCACAAATATTATAGTAGTGCACTCTTACTTAATGTATTAATTAACCAGTAACTAAGTGTTAGTTACATACTG
>JAODKE010000037.1:7444748-7454937 GCA_026779605.1 Mormyrus hasselquistii
CCCGCGGCATTGGGGGGGGGGAGGGGATGGGGGGGGGAGGGGGGGGAGAGAGGGGGGGGGGAGGGGGGGGGGGGGGGGGGGGGGGGGGGGGGGGGGGGGGGGGGGAGACCAAAGCAGCGGGACACTTTACCTTTTTTCCATTTGCTTGGCAGCCACAGAGAGGGAGGCCATGGCCGTGACGGTCTCTGCCTCCTCTGTCTCACACTTCTGGGCCTCGATCAGGGAGTAGCCCATCGTGGAGGCGTGTCGCTGCACCGAAGGCCAGTATTTACCTGCGGAGGGGCGAGATGTTGGGCCCGAACAGAGCTCACCGGCTTCCCGCAGCTCCTGTAGACAGGTACTCACTGTGGATCTCCAGAACCTTCTCCATGGAGCGCACGGCGTTGGGGTTGGGTCTGTGCTGCAGCACCTCCTGGGGCAGCGGCTCCAGCTGCCAAGGAAGGAGACGCGTGTCTATAATCACAGGCCACGCCCCCTTGGCGAACATCATAACACATCTATGCGTCTGTTTTTGGTGCGCGTGTGTGTGTGAGTAGAAGGGGAGGGGGGCCCTATCTAGAGTTTTAATTCTGTTATAATGGATCGCAAAAAATATATATATTTATGAGCTAACTTGTGTAGCGGAGGCCGCGGTCTGGCGAGCCCAGGGTCCGATCCGGATCCATTACATTCCCTCCCGGCTGCGGCCTCCTCTTTTTCCACCTCTATGCTAAAAACATATAGCCAAATGCGACGCCTGGCTTTATTAACACTTCCTGCGGGGTGGGGGGGCGGGGACTGGTCTGCGGCCCAGAGCGCAGAAGAGATGCAGGACCTGAGGCCTGCGGGTTATGAACCATTAATAGAGAATGTTATTCAGCATGTGGACAAAACGGAGTCACATCAGAGGACTGTGCAACAAAAAAAGATGATACTATCGGAAAATAACTGATTGGTTTATTTCTGTTTTTGTACAGTCCTGATGTGTTGACATTTCTTTATCTCTTTTTTCCTGTAATGTGATCTAATTTAACCTTTATATTAACTTTGCTTCTTATAGGAAGCTGTGTGGAGGATGCATAAAGCCAAAAGCAACACGCACAGATATGACTCACAAACAAGGAAAAAACCAGGACTCAATTTTTACCACGCCAGGTCAGTCGCAGCCCTACATCTAGAATCAATATAAACGAACACTATGATCAAGCGAACAGCACACTGCAGTTTATGCTAATAAATGCCTATTCCACAAATCTGATTGATGTGCCAGAGCATTTTAAATGAACCATCTGAGGTTTAGCTTCTTGAATTGGCTGAGTGTTCGCTAGTTTTGCACTAAATATCTGTAGACCTAAGACCCACTTGTACAGGTTAATTCTATGACTGGGCTGGGAAATCTGATCGTGGATCAGCATAGGAGCTTGCTGGTTTTAAAATGCTTACATTTCCAACTCACGACACGTTTAGAACTCGCCGCGACCGAAATTAGACTGAGAATCGATATATGAAAGTGTTCCTTTTGGCATATATATCATAACGTTTGTTTCACAGCAGTACCTGGAATGTTAAATAACCTTTTAATCAATCTGCCCTTCCTTTCCAGGGTCTGTCTTCATCACACAACACATGCTAGTTACAGCGCAGATCTTATACTAATGAATTGTATATAAAATATCATTTTTTCCTTCAGCTAATCCATGCATATGGAAACAGAGCACCAGTATCTCCCTGCATTTCGACCCGTCGGACGGCGGTGGTGCTACCAGCTCAGTCTGGTCACGCTTTCTGCACTGTCAGTACGGGTGTGCGTCGGGTATGACTTGCATAGTCGACAATGGTTCTGGTTGGTTCTTGGTGGCAATGGAAAAGCGGCAAAAGAACGTAAAAGTACGGGGCTGGTTTGCAGCTCAGTAGGGTCGGACACACTGCCTTTTCACTGTTCGTCACTGCGTGCTACTTTAGATAAAAGCACCTGCTAAACATATCGATTAATATGTCTGTTAAATGTAAAACAACTTGGATTCCATGTTCAAGTCTCTATCAGACAAAGACACCCTGAGCTGCATCCCGTCTATCCTCTTGCACCCAGAGTCCTGGCAGGTATGGAGAGGTTCGGATGTGACCTGCGCCGGCCCCTGTGGTTCTGTCTTAAAGGGGTCAGAGTGGCTGGTTACTCAGTGACCATCACAGTGCATTAAAAAAAGCTAATCTCTTTCCGCAAGGCCTGCAAGTTAAGGAGGAATTCTAGAGGGATGTTTTACAGAGGTCAAAGTGTCTATCCTGAAATTTACCTGGAAATGACTGAAGGAAAACAGCATTTTCTGTTGACTGCTTACTGACATGGGGATACAGTGAATGTTTACAGAGACCCAAGATCCATCTAAGATGTTAGCCATTATTAGCGCCCTCCGTCAGGCGGGGGAAACCTCTTCCAGGTGTTCCTGACGACGGCACGGTGTTTATAAACTCCGATGACGGCCACGCAAAATGCCCCATGTTTACCGTCATTATTCCACCAACCTAAAAAGTCACCGCATTCGTGACTGGGAGCAATTAGCGTATTAGCTCGCTATTTATCGAATAATTGCTAACAACCACAGTTTGGATGGCAATAGCTGTCCGTGGGCTTGAGCCGATTAGTCATAAGTTCAGAGTTGTAAGTTCAGAGACTAATTTCATAAAGAATGCCTCACTGATGTGTTATGGGGTTAGGCAGATAGGGATTAGTCATTGTTTGGGTTGACTCAACCACTGTCAATGGGAACATGAGTGGAAATGTAACTCGGTACCAAAGAAAAAGACACTCGGTTTTTGTGTGGTATCCTGTCAGGAAAATGGTCGATCTATGGTCAACAGACCACACTGGCGTCTGAACCGTAGTGGTCCAGCTGGGGTGGGTGACCAAAGTTCTCTCGGCCAGGTGGGTACAGGTCACTGGGTGCAGGCCTGAGAGGTCAGGGTGGGGGAGGGCCATGGCGTACATGCAGTTTGCTACATTCCAGCTATGTGACATCACAGGCTTGGGAATGATTACGATAAGATGCTCGTTTGATTGGGGGGGGGGGGGGGGGGGGGGTTATCAGCTGGCACTGTTTGCTTGTGTTTCTCCATTAGCAATCGCCTGTGACCATCTGATAAATGGAGACAGGTTGTCATGGGAATAAGAGCGTGTGTGCAAGTGTGTGCGAATACTTGTGTATGTGCGTGCGTATACATTCCGGCGCACCCCCGTCAGACCCGACACCGAAGCTGCTGTATAACAGCCACTTCCTTCTACTTCAAACGATTCCCAATTTCCTTTGATTACACAATCGCGCCTCGCTTGCAGTGACCCCATCCTGCAGGGCCGACGGGGTCTAAGCGCTTTCAGATGCGCCCCGCCGTCGAGTGAGGCGCGATACTGACCACACGTGTCACTTCCTGGTTGACACAGGATATGACATAGACCTCTGAAAAGGTATACCGTTGTCGGGACTGGCGAAGTATGTATGTAACCAGGGGATAAAGAAACACAAAATAGTGCCCCCTGTCCCAGAGGAAAACCACTGGCTCCTCAGTAAGCGCGTAGCTGAGACCCCTGAGGCACAAAGGCCCCCGTAGGTCGCCCAGAGGCTGGCAGTGAACGGCACAGCGCCAGGTTCTTCATTGGCGAAACAGCGTTAGCATTATTTTATTTTAATCACTGTGTTTATTATTCTCCTGTCCCAAAATCTACACAAGCTGTGGGGGCCGATGTGTGTGGGGGGGGGGGGCACCTGACGTTTATGGGCCCTGGAAGTGATTTACGGCCTCGTCCAAGGCCCCCACAGCAAGCAAAGCAAACAGGCCGATCCGACAAACCCCCACGGTGTAGGATAGCCTGGTCCATCACTCTGCGCCGGTTCTGTACCGCCTAGAGCACCCCCCCCCCCCGACAGGGGCTGTGTTACAAAGTGGAGCATTCTGACACCCCCATGACACGTTCTCCAGACTCCCCCCGCCCCGTTCGACCAGACGCAGTGAGGGCGTGTCGACCAAATCATCCTCAGCGGGACTGAGAAATCACTCTCCGAGGGTAGATAAAAGGGTCACTTTCCATTTTGTTTTTCAGACCTGTTCAGCCCTATGCAGCCCCGCCATGCTGTCAGACACATTTTGCACGTGTGAGGTCACTGCTGCATTTTTTCGAAAAGGCCCTGTGCTTTCAGACGGGACAATAGCAAGCAATGTGGGTATCCCAGGGGACAAACTGGGACATCCCAGAGTCTTACTGGAAGCTGCACACCCACCCACCCATCCATCCTCTAAACGTTTATGCACTTACGACAGCTAAACATGCAAGCCGTCAGCACCCCCCCCCCATCCCAGGAGAACGGGCCTTGTGCTGATAACCCACCGGTGCGTCAAGTTTATCTTGGAAAGGGGCGAGTCTGTAAAATTTAATTCTGCGGTGTCAGATGCCAGAAAAGCCGAGAGTGCAGCCACGAGCCCCAGAGTGAAGACCCGGTGCTACACTGCACTTAGTCTGCAGCGTGTCATCGATCACGACCGCTGCCCACGCACTCCTACTTTTACCCTCCACCTACCCACCCCACTTGGATGCCGCAACTTCAAACCTGGAAATGCACCAACTGGGCTCAGAAACTGAGCCTTGCTCCCACTCCAACCCAGTCTGCACATGACCACTCCCCTTTTCCCCATGGCCACTCCCCTTTTCAGGCCACAGAAATGGCTCCTTTGACCTCTCCTTTTCCACATGAACACACCTCTTTTCCCCATGACCACACCCTTTTTCAGGACACAAAAATGGCTCCTTTGACCACTCCTTTTCCACGTGACCACACCCCTTTTCCACGTGACCACACCCCTTTATGCCTATGGCAACACCCTTTTTTGCCATGAAGTAGGGGCGGGGCTTCCTTATGGCAAATTGGCATTGGAGGGAGGAATCTCTGACACTCTGACGAAGCCATGCCCAGTGGGAGGGGCTACGTTTTTTCTAATGGTCCTGTGCCACAGATAAGAGGGAGAGGGTGCTTCAAAGGGTTCCCAGATAGGGGACATTGTGAGAGATTGTGTGTGTGTGTGTGTATGCGGGTCCTGCATATGCGTGTGTATCTATACATAGTGTGAAATATACTAAGGACCCTCCCCATCGGTCGTCACTCACCTCGTTCCCCAGCAGGGCAGAGACACACGCCTCAGAGGCATCACAGATGGCGGTGAGGTCGTGGCCACCTTCCAGGGCCAGCACCACACGGCCGCCGGCCAGCCCCATTAGCTGCCGGGTCAGATATCCGAAGCCTGGCGCAAGAAAACAGGAATCAGCAGCCGGATCGGGGTCGAGGCTGAACCGCACCAGGGCGGGGGAGGGTGGTCACTGTGCCCGAATGCGCAACTTCAACCGGGTCTAATGTCAACAAGGGGGACTCAGGATTCCGGATCTGGCTCGCCTTTTGATGTTTAATACTGGGTAAATGTATTAATAAAATGGGGACCAGGAGATCGGGGGGGATACAGGGGCCCCGGAATCTGTAATAAGCATCATTAACATCAGTCAGACATCCTTACAGAGAAATGCCCCCCTTCCAGAAAGGAGCGGCGGCGGCGGTTTATGGGGCGATGAGAAATGACACATGCGATCGAGAAGACGGCTGACCTACGAGGGACATGCACATCCCATAATCCCTCTGACCGCAGGGCCGAATCATGATTCAGCGCCCCTGGTCACCTCCTCCCTCTCTCAGGCAGGCTAAGGCATTTGGGGGAGGGGTACTCACATTTGGCCGTCAGCCTGTATCCTCCCAGGGGGGGTGGGTGGCCCTCCACAGCGTCGAATCCCGAGGAAACCAGCACCACGTCCGGGGCGAACTCGTTGGCAATAGGCATCACCACGGTCCTGTAGGGGGGGGGGGGGCGGTCAGAAGCTGGCCTAGAGGTGTCTGTGAAGAGTGAGAGACTCCCTAGAAATAGGAAACTAGGAGACCCACCCCGTGCCCTCAGACGTACTGACTGGTTATGAGGCTGAACCATTGGGGATCGAATCCAAGTTCCACTCTGCGGCTGACCGTACTCACCCCCCCCCCAAACACTGAGAGACCCCACCCCCATTTCCAATAAACCAGCAACAACTGACTGAGCAGAACCACACAGACCAATAGAGATAAGGTCGCGCCCTATAGGATTAATAGTGTGACTGGCGAATTAGTCCTGTAAGACATCGTCTATCACATCACACGTGAGAACCAAAGAGAAAGCAGACTGACTGATATAAATATGGCTCACTCTGCGAGCTGGCTGGAGGGGGAGGGGGGGGTGAGGCTGTGGTCCTCACTGCCACGCCGCAGCCCGTATTGCGACCGTAGCTGCACAAGGCTCTGTACTCACAGAATCACGGCACTTGCCTGACTGCTGCGGCCGGGCGCGTGACTTGGCTCTCTACTGGGCAGGGCCCATGGTCCAGGGCTCACTCTTTCCGTCCCCAAACGCAGCTGCCTACCCCCCCCCCCCCACCCCCCAGCCACAATTAGAGGCCACGGAGCAGAATGCCGCATCACCCGGGCTGCCAGGGCTGGCCCGGGGTGTGGGTGTTTGGTATTTTTAGGAGCCTCCGAGGGTTTGACATCCAGACCGTGGAGTGATGGGGAGGGCAGTGATGGTATGGAGGAGGAACAAGAACAAAGACAGAGCGGTACTGAATCCACATGATACATCCTCACCTCAACTCCACACTAACCTTCAAGGAAGCTGACGGCGTTCGACAAAACAACTAACAAATGTGGACTGACTGACTGGCACATGATCAGGTTTCTAAGACCCATTGGCTCGTGGGAGTTACTTACTCAAAAAGTTCTGAGGGCAAAAGGAAAAATTATTGGTTCAGAGAGATAACCAATCAGATTGTAGAGGAGGTGGGTCCAAAAAACTAGAGGAAGCAGGGCCAACCAATAAGATGTCTTGGTCCCACCTCCTTTAGTTATTTGGACCCTCAGAACATTTTTGTGTAAGTAAAACTCCACCTGTCACTGTCTGCACGTCAAATCAAATGCTGGGCTCCTAACCTCGAATGGAAGTCCCACCCCAGGCAAACGTTAAGATTAAAATGTATAATCGTGTAGATAGAAACTGTAGGATTTCATCCTTTTCTGCTCTCAAACACACACGGGAGTCGCGATTTGTCAACTTGTACATTGGCTGAACCCTCGCGTGGCACAGAAATCAAGGTCCTGTGTTTCTTTAAACTCACCCTTGACAGTCGCAATTAGCTCGATGCTGGTTAAGTACAAAGACGTACAGCCCGGGCGGGGCAGCCCCGGCAGAGATGCCTGTGAGAGACCAGGGGAAATCTCTTTTTCCCACATGGCAGTCATGCTGCTCACCCAACAAATTAGCTCCCCGGCCACTGCAAAGCTGCTTTCCAAGGGTCTTTCCCAGTGTGGGTCTTGACCGGAGAGCTGTGGCCCTGAGAAAGGCGAGCCGCAATCCCCCTCGGGGCCCTGCCTCCCCCTGCTGGGGGCCCCCATGCCCCAAGCAGAGCTGGTTGTCAAGCTTCATCGGAACTGCTAATATCATCACATTCTTGGCCGCGGGAAGACGACAAGGCAGCAGAAATGAAAACCACAATGATCAATTACTCGCCGGCGTGTCTGAGGAACACTCCTTTTAGAGTTTGACTCAGATGTCGTCTATGCAAAGATGAAAAAGGGTCGACCGGTTACGTGATGCTGTCTGAACTTTACGAGCCCTGCGCATACCCGTCCGCCGTTTGTTTCTGCATTTATTTGAATTAAACAGAAAATGAGGGCCGCGCTAATTAATCTGGGCAACCTTCAAAGGTCAGAATCTCTCAGCGTACGGAATTTCCTGTGACTCCGCATGGACGTGAAAGCTTTGCAGAGACGGCAGGAAGGGTATCAACGTCGTCGAGCTGGCAAAGATTTCAGGATACCGAGAATCACGAGGAAAGCAGATACATGGATTCTCAATCAAATTGAGTTAGAACTTTCAGTTCAGAGTCTTGAAGTGTATCCATATAGAAGGGTAGGAAAAAACAAGTGACAGGCTTAGCTACAGAAATTAAAAAGAAAAGTCTTGGAAAGGGATTAACGATACCAGCCCAAAGCCTGTTTGATTTACTGCGGATGAAGTTATTAGCTTTTGTGACCAAAGTCAGAGTTTTTGATCAGTCTGTAGGGGGCGCCCCATCACACCAGTAGGAAATTTCACCAGACAGATTGCTTAACTCCAAGCAATAAGGCTAATGTGTCAAAGTCATCTCAGTGACCTCAGACCTCAGACCTAGCCTGGACACTGGCTCCGCATACGGCGACAAGGATGCAATCTTGGTCCTCATCTGTAAAATAAAAAATTCATGGCCATACCATAGTGGGTGGTGGGGGCCTCGTCGTCAAACGAGCCTGGGCAAGGTACCCCGGCATGTGCCCCAGAGCAGAGAAAATAGCCCCCCATCTCCCTTACAGACGGGCAGATTTACCAATAACAAATAGCAAACTTTACTCGCGGAACAGTAAGGGAATGTCGCGGTACGGACGCGCAACGCAGCTGCACTGCTTCCGACGGAAAAAAAACATGCCAAAAATTCGGCAAACCGGCGTTGAACCGGCAATGCCGCATCTGAGCAGGTGTCACCATAACTGGCGCTCTCATTGCTGTCATGCCTACAGTGCTTGTCTGAAAAAAAATTCTTTATTAAACAATCCAAGCTGGGAAAGCTTCACCTATGATAAAGCACCGTCGTGGATAATTAGCGGCTTGTCGTTCACAGAGGTTTTACATAATCGCTTTGCATTAGCCACTCGCCATTTTCCAGGTGGAGGACGCTTTTTGGGCTGATGAGGTGAGCCAGGCGCCGTCTCCAGGGGGCGATGGTCAGCTACCCTCACCTCAGCCAGCCAGAAGTGACTCAGAGGGAAGGATCGGGTCACAGAGAAGCAGGGCGGGCCGCTCAAATGCTCTTGGAAAGGCACAGGATCTCCGAGAATTCTGGCAGGGCTTCTCCAGATAAAGACCTCCAACTGCGCCCGCCCCCCCCCTCCCCTGTTTCAGAGAATAAATGGAGAATTCCACTCCCGCCCTTGGAATTAATCCACGCATTCTGTATTTTGAAAAACAATACAGAGAAATAGATTCACGTTCTGTCGTCTATCTCCATCCTCTCCGCCCCAAAGCCTTAAAGGTCTTTCCCATCCATAATTTGGTTATGCTGGGGGAGGGGGGAGCACTGGGTGGGGGCTGGAGATATTGTAAACTTTAGAGCAGCACAAAGACAAGCTTTTGAAAGAGACACACCCGGATATTTATATGGTGTGAAAATGCGAGCGTTTATTAGGCTCTGTCCGTGCAGCTGTCAGCGGCAGACAGTTAGCAGTGTCCCAAACTCGAGATCGGTGACGGCAAGAGCCCTACAAAGCACGGTCCGAGACCTGGGGCGGCATGGCCTCCGAACGTCGCGCGGCGAAAACCCCAGAAAGGGTTAAGGCTAGACATGGCTATCTGTCAAACTCATGGTTCCCGTCATCAAAAAAAAAAAAAGCAAAGAAAGAATAAAAAGAGAGAAAAAAGAACAGACTTCAAAGCCTTGTCATCTGGCATGGTGGAGGGCTGCTTTGAATTAAGCTCAATTCTCCTCTGCGTTTTCAAGTTCAGGGTGAGAGAGCTTCGGCTTCTGGTTTTCATTAGAGCCAATTTTCTTATCTTTTCTCTTCCCCCCCCCCCCCCATCTTGGGCTTAAACCCCAGCAAATGCAACGTGGCACTCCCCAGGCCTGAAAAACAAGGTGCCGCCTGCCTGCCTGCCCGCCCGCTTCTCTCTATTCCCCCCACCTGAGATCAATGATCTGATAGGCTGAGGCATTCTCAGGTCATGACTCCTTCAGGTCTGGGGGGGGGCGGGGTGGTGTATAAACCGCGAGGTTAAAAACAGCGATGCTTGCGTGACATTGAGGGTGTACGTCACTCGCTGATGACGGACCGGTTTGGTATGTCCAGACACAGGGCGAAGTCCGTCTGTCCTGCCAGGCTACTGTAATGCCGCGCTCATATGCTGGTATAAATGAGATCACGGGCCTGGGAGCAGTCACTGGGGCGACACCGGGATGGACGCGTTGGCACTGCGGGGGGGGGGGGGGGGGGGGCAAACCCGGACCCCCCCAAAGGCACGGGGAGAGACCCCACCCCCAAAAACACCCCCACAAACAGGGTCCACTTAAAAC
>JAODKE010000037.1:7468787-7483821 GCA_026779605.1 Mormyrus hasselquistii
GGGCGGCGGGGGGGGGGGGGGGGGGCCACCCCCGCTGTGTGCTGTGGGCGCCGGGGGGGGGGGGGGCCCCCCCTGCGGGGGGGGGGGGGGGGGGGGGGGGGGGGGGGGGGAGACCCACCTTGCTGATGTGCAGTTGCTGCTGCTGGAACTGCTGTTTGTGCTTCTCCAAAAACTGCTGGTGCTGCTGCTGGACGACGAGCTGCTGCAAAGCCTGAGCGCTCTGGGGCAGGGGGGCCGACTGCGTGCGGCCCAGGGGCCGGTGCTGCCGCAGCTTGTGGATGGAGGGCGACTGCAGAGGCAGCGCGCCCAAGCCTGCAACACGGTTAGCACAAGCGTTCTGACCTCTGACAGGGGTGCCAGGAAGCTCCCTGGCTTTTTCCTCTACAAGTGTGTGGGGTTTCAATCACCAGTTACCCCCTCCCCTCCCAAATGGCGCGGTTGACACGTGGTCATGGCGCCTACCTGCCACTAGGGGGCCCTGAGCAGCCGACTGCTCCAGGAGGACCATGTGCTGCAGGAGGGGGTTATGCGCCGGTGTGCCATCCCGCTCCAGGGCCGAAGCGCTCAGGTAAGAGGGCAGGTGGGCCCCGGGAATGAAGGGCGTGGACAAGGGCAGGCCAGCCATCGCCAACCGTTCGCCGTCCTGTTGGCCGGAGGCCACCTGTGTGGTGGTGGTGGGGGGGGGGGGGGACATTCCAGCCTTAGTCAAACCAAAACAAAATGTTCAAATGTTATATCATCCTGAGGCTCAGATATGCGTCACTAGGCTCCTTCAGCCTCCGGGGGTTAAAGGCAACACGCAGTGCCCACTGTCTAGACAGACATGGTGTCTAAAGATCGTTCTGCTCAAAGCCAATATGCACGAACAGGCTGGGAGTGAGAGAGAGAGAGAGACTCACGCTGGAGGGGCCGGTGGCAGGCAGACCCAGGGTGATATTAGGGAGTGAAGGCGATGTGTACAGTGACAGCTGACTCACAGCACCCTCCCGACTGACGAGTCGCTGGGCCAGGGACGGCTAGAAGGGGGCGCCAGAGAGCGGAGAGGTAAACAAACGAGGGGCAGGTCAATGTGGTTGGAGTGGTGCCCCGTGGACGTGTCTGCAGAAGTCCTCCAGCATGTTCAAGGGTCACGTCGCTCAGTGCGAGTCCTCGGGATATCAGCCGTGTCCGCTCTTAGGTAGCATTACATTCGCCAGACCCACTCTCAATAAATATCTGAATGAAACAACTGAATTTATTTTTTTATAGCGCCGGTTAAAATATAGTCGCCCCAAGGCTCCAGATAAGTGCGTGTGGCAATCCATTATTATGTTTACACAGAATGTTGCATGAAACTGGGAACAGGGCAGCAGATAAGAATGAAAGCCAGAAAACTATGGAGAAGAGGAACTAAAAACTCCCGAGTAGGGAGATGAAGAACTTGTAGGGGTCCAAGGTCGACTGGCTGCCCAACCCCTACAAGTATGACTGCCAACGTTACAGAAAATGGAAAGAATGGATCTGCTTTACAAAAAAGCAAGGTGTCAACTGGGTTCATGGTCAAACATCCGGAAAGTGTGACGGTGCGGGAGCGCTGGCGGTTACCTCCACAGGGCTGCCGGATAAAGAGCTGCCGATGCCGTTCTCGTTGGTGATGTTGCTGGAGCTGTTGTTGGGTGAGCTAGGCCCAGAACCGGGGGCGCTGTTACACGCCGAGTCTGCGAAGGAGATTCCCATTAGAGGGAGACGGCGCGGGTCCGCGAGAACCGGGTTTAGGCCAGGCGGTGGAGGTCGAGAGGAGGGGCGAGGCCTACCGGCCATGTCCAGCGAGCGCTTCTTGGCAGTGTTGATGGGACCATCCTTCCGGCGAAGCAGGGGGCTGCTGCGGCGCTCTGTTACCTTCTGCTTCAGCCGCGACCTCAGCTTCAGGTTGGGCTCCGACGCTGGGGAGGAGGGGGGTTGGGCAGACTGTCAAGGAAGGTTTTTTTTTTTTCTTTTAATCAGGTGGGTGAAGCGAACAGGTTAGAACTGAGAATGGCAGGACACCATTTATCCCGTATTTTTGCATCTGGACTAAAATACAGTTTATACACCCATCCTCCCAATAATCTAGCCAGTGGAAAGCCCACTAAATTAACCGCCCGATTCGAGCCCGAACACAAACGAGCTACTAATTGTGCGGGACGTGATGGCGGGCGATACCCTTACGTTTCTTTCCTATTTTTTGTAAAAATGTTAAAAGGGTCATAAAGGGGGTGTTAATGCACAAAGAGGCGGAGCATCAGCTATTCCGGAAAACACTTCAGCACCCCCCTCCTCCCCAATGTATAATGTATGAACCCAAAGTGCAGAAGCCCTAAGCGAGCATCATGAAATAACACCAGTGAATAACCCAGGGCCACTGCTTCCATCCGGAGACACATTCGCAAGCTCTTCCCTTAATGTGAGGATGGGCGGGGCCCCCACTTCTCATGGTTTAGTGGTTAAGGCACCGGCCTTGAGACTGGACCTCTGGAATTCCTGCCAGTCCATTAACCGGAACTGAGCGGGTGAGCGAATGTCCAGCGGCAGACGGGCTGCTAATGCAGGTCGCCCAGCCGCGCAGTGCGCCTCTTCACGCCACCCTGGTCGAATACGTCACTGCATGCGCGGAAATAAACGGCACGGTACTCATTCCGCGAGTCGCAAACAAAAAGGTGTCCTCCCCCTGACCCGGGCCTATCAAACACAACAGGGTACCACATGGTCTGTTACCTGCAGCTTCCCACCTCCCAGCATGAACTGGGTTCTGGGGGCAGGTAACTGGCGAGCAATTTCCTCACAGCTCTGCCCTTTTCATACGGAGGTGAGATTAATTGCTCCTGGCCAGTATGAGTATTGGAAAGCCCCCCCAGTGAACCCTTCTCAGTGTCTCAGTCATGCTGCCTCGACCAGATGCTGTCGGCCTGTTACTTGTACCGCACGTGATTTGCCTTCGAGAGGCACCATTTCAAAATTCTCCAGTTAGAGGGGGTCCAACACACATAAGCGTTTTAAACGTTGCCACCCAGACCACATGTATCGTATGACTAAGCAATAATGACACAAAGGCTGAAAAGGATAATCTGCACAGAACAAGCTGCCAATCGGCCCGGCAAATGGGTCCGCCAACCCCCCCCCCCCCCTCCAGACACATTGTGACCTACAGCTCCCTGTCGGAGGAGCGCTGTGAGGGGGTGGGAACAAGCTGAGCCAGAGCGGCCTATCGGGGCCTCCCGGGAACGTGTGAGGAGCTGGCAGTGAGTGACGCAGGCCTGCTCCAATCGGGGGCCAGAGCTCGTCGTGTGCCACGCAGTGAGAAAGATAAGCAAACTGGCAGGGGTGTGAATCTGGGGAGCGAGGTCCATCTGCGTCCTGGCGGCGCATCAGAAAAGCAGAGGAATGACGAGGGAAACCCCCACACCGCCGCCCCCCCCCCCCAATCATAACAAAAAAGAGACACTCTTATACATCACAGCTCTCATAAGGAGATGATGGAGAGATGGTGAGAATGTATACACTGCATGATTAAATTAGTGCTCAATTTATGCGCCGCGAGCCAGAATAAACCACAGAAGGAATTAAGAGGAAAAAAACAAAAGACAAAACAAAACAAAAAAGGACATTTTCTGATTATTTTTACATTTACGTTTCCATGTATTAAAAGAATTACAGCAAACTGCCTCAAAAAATGTGAATGCAGGGAGAGGACGGTCTTGGCCTGAGGAAGACGGCACACGGGGCACGGGCAGCGGGGCCGGTATCTGCGTGTGACATCTGCTGGGCCCCCACTGTCGGTGTGCGGCGCCGATCCAATGAGGGCCCGCGGAGCAATCGTGACGAAGGACCTCGCTATCTGCTCATCGTCCTGAGCGCGGCTGAGCGGGCTGCTTCTTGCATCAGCGCGTTTAAAAATAAACGAAACGAGACATGCGACAACTAGCCACTGGCCACGCCCATCGTTCCCGACAAGACACGCCCATCGCCCCCGACAAGACACGCCCATCACTCCCGACAAGACAGCGGGAGGCTGTCATTTTTGTTTACCTTGTCTTAGTAGACAAGCAGAACGCCTGAATCAGGACATGAGGATGGAACTTGTGTGGATGTTCAGTAAAGCCCAGAAATCACGTCCCCTGGGTGTGGTGTGGGGCCAGCAGCACACAATGGCAAATGCCACTGACCATCACAATAATTCCCGCCCACAGCTACGTGCTGGCCAATCAGATGCGCCGATAGATTGCAGCACTCTGGTTATTTCTGTTTTGGCATTGCTGTCACACTGGGATCCATGGCATCAATCGAAGAGTGGCAGGGAGGCGTCCATGTACATGTGCTGGATCTCGTGAGAGGATGTCCGCAATGACACCCTCCGGCTTCTGTGACCCAAGTGCCGGCCAGAGCCGTGGATGTTAGGAAGGGTCGACACAGGGCTGGGTTTTTGGGACTTGGGGGTGGGTCACACATCACATTACTGCCGTGCACAAAGGCTACTATGTTCCGAGCTTTGAGCTCCAGAGCACCATCCCCAGCTAAGTATGCCTTTTCTCAATGGGTCATGGGAAACGTGGAACAAAAGCCCCTGAAGAGCAGGGACGGGGGTGTCGGGTGGAGCGAGCCAGGGTCAGATGGGGGCGTAGGCAGGCGATGAACCGGAGGGTGAGGCCAGACCCGGACTGGGGGCTGACAAAATGGGGCAACAGACAATCAGTAGCCTGTGTGGGACAGTCCCACTCGGCATCCATGAGCGATATGTGGCCAAAAGAACTTGAGACTGCTTCACAACCTAATATATAAAAAAAAAAAAAAAAACACTTGAGAAGACTGAATAGGCAAGCTTCACTCGAAGTACGTTACACTGCAGCTGAAAGCCCCGGTGCACATGCTCAACCTTCACACGTACGCTTTGTGGTCACATTGTAAATGTCAGGGGGCGGAGCCCAGGAAGGTGCGCCGAGTTTCCCATACGACCTGAGACGCGTGAGGGGTGTAGGAGGAAGCCAGCATCAGGTTATGGAATGAATCGGGGGCTCATGAAGAACTGCCATCATTTACATAAGCAAATCCCACAACCATGTCACCGCAGCCAGAATGAACAGACATGGGGCGGAGGGGGTCCGTTTCCACAGCCCTCACCCTCACGGCAGACCAACAGAGACCTGATCCGACACGAGTCCGCAACAGCGGCCGTGATGACCTAGAAGAGGACTCCACGGCTTCTGGCCGTCCGGTGGTCCTTCCCCTCCGCCCCCACCCTGCGGCCCTCCCCAGGCAGTAGGAATGCGGGCCAGCTAGCCAGAGCAAACTGAGGTCTGTCTCCAGCAGGAGCCACGGAATCAGGCCGGACAGCTCGGAGCTCACGCTGGGCTCACCGCTAAGTGAATAATTACAGCGTACAAAGAGTGCTTCACGGCCTCACCCCCACCGGCAGAGCACTGTGCTGGCGCTGTTGCCCAATCCCCCTGCTCCCGAATTCTCGGGCTGGTGTTGCTTTTTACTAGTCGCCTTTAAAAGTGGTTTTCCCTTTGAAGGAAAATATATGACAGGAACTATAAATTAAAGGTGTCCGTCACTCCTACGTCAGGAATCTCATTGGAGACTGTTCCTCATTGAAAGACATGGTGGGGGGCATTGGGGTGGGGGATCTCCATTCAGACTTGAAAGGGCCCATAGCCGGAATGAAAACCTACATGACATACACATGCTGGAGCGTGACAGGAACCCCCGTGAGGTCACCTCGCCGGGGCTCCCCCTGCAACTGAACCACAACCATCACTTGTCGGTCCCCAGGACATATCCGGACTCATTCCTGTCCCTTTGGCTGCAGGGTCCCTTCTCTGCAGGATCGTGCTGATGGCACAGAACCAGTTTATGGCACCATGGTTCAAAGTCAGCCAGAATGAGCCTCGGTGGGGCTCTGTTAGAGTGCCACACCTGTGGAATGTTCTGGAGCTTTCCCTGCATAGAGACCGTGTGTGTGTGTGTGTGTGTGTGTGTGTGTGTGTGCGCACGCAACTAACGAGTCTGTGTAGATTATCATCACCTCCGTACAGATTAACCTAGACGTTCAGATAAGAATCATCTTAAAACTGAGCCGACCAGTACTGCAGGGATCGGCATGGATAAGTGGTGGAGGTGCACAGTGGGAGTAAAGAGCTGGAAAGTTCTGCAAGAACAGACCAGGAGTCAGTGAAGGCAACCACAAAGAGAACTGTCAGGTCACTCAGGTTTTCTGTGGAGACGATGGACATGGAGGGACGGAGCAGGAGAGGCCCAGTACCTGTCTTGCGAAGGGGGAAGTCGTCTTTAGGATCGTACATTCCCAGGACAGGATGGTTGTAGGTAGCCGACATTCCCGTCTGCGGAGGGGAGCTTTGGTCCAGGGAGCTGTGTTGGGTTTTCCTGCAAACATACAGAAAAGGTAGGAGGGGGCGTTGTGGTTAGATGTGAGACTGGAGATAGGGCCCTTGAAAGCAGAACCAGGATGGAAAGCAGAATAAAAATCAGCCCCCACATTCATGACTGAAGGCTGAGTGGCTCTGCTGTACAGAGTGTTACAGTAATGACCCCCAGGCGGTGAACGGATCGGCCAGGTGGGTCAGTGCGGAGGCGGGTTGAGGGCGCCCGTCCAGCTCGCGTGCCCGCCATGGTCCCTGGCAGTGACAGCACTGCCAAACCGGCCGCAGTGTCTCCGGAAGCCCGCTGGGGCGGCGCTGTGCCAGGGCACACGTTCCGGTCGACCGGGCACCTCGGCATGGCTCCTGCCCTCCCCCCCACGCACGGACAGGCTGCTCGCTCGTTCAGAAAGGTTGCTCGCCTTCCTCTTGCTCCTGACGTCTCACGGGAAGAGATGCACCAACCGGCGAAAGGCCCTAAGACTTGTGGCCTGATGATCTGCACGCCAAGACAGCAGTCATGGGGATGACAACGCCACGCACGTGTTACCAGGTTGCGGAGAGATCCGGTGCAACGCACCAGTGGGCCCAGACGACACTCTCGACATGGCCGGGCAGGGATTAAACTGGCTCCTCCAGCCCGGAAACACCAGACAGCAAAGCCTGGATGGCTCTCGGTGGCTCTGGGGGGCTGGTGCGAGGCTCTCATAGCTGCCAGGAGAGTTAAAACGCTCGGCTGTAGTGCAGCGTGAGTGCGGCACAGCGATGAGCCTCTCCACGGCCATGTGCTATTTCGTCTTTAAATCCCCCCCCCCCCCCACATCCCCCAGCCCCGAACACTCTCAAACTCTCCACTACCAGCGATTAGCCATGAAGCTTCTGAAAAGCTGCCCACCTCAGACAAAAACCTTTGATGCATATTAGGAAAAAAAAAATAGAAAAAAAATAAATTAACTGAAATTTGTCTAAAGACAAGAGCTGAAGGCTGTCAAATTCTTGAGTCGTTCTGATGTTGTGGATATTCAGAGGAGGCCCTTGGGGTTGGGAACATAACTCCCCCCGGAGTGGTGTACCTCAGGTCGACTGGAACCCAGGCCGGCGAATTTAATCTGTTCATCTTCACCTGGCACCCTAAGGAGTGCTCTCGGTTTGAACAGGCGCGTTTTAAAACCCCACTCTGCAGCTGTCAGAATACAAATGTTTTGATTAATAAATGATTGCCATTCTAAAACCTTCCATGGAGCTGGCAGTGAGCCGTGTTGAAAAATAACACACAAACACACAAAAATAGACGATTGACTTTTGAAAACTTTTGTGTTTCCACAGTAGGTACCTTGTTGGGGGTGAGGAACTGTTTTAAAATAGTGGATTTCCTTTCAGACAGGCCTGCAGAAGACCTCCAAGCTAATGGCGAGTGTTTATGTCATTCACAGCTGTGGTGGGTTGTGTGGAGAACACTTCTCCATACTGGGGCAGCCAGCAAACCGAATGGTAACACAGCCCACTGGTAAGATCCAAAGACACTCTTTAGTTCTTGGGGAGAACTGACCAGCGCAGACCGTACCTCTGCAAGGCCCTCTGTTTGGAGAAGGGAGGGGGTAGATATATTTATCTTTCTTTCCCGGATTTCAGCATGTCAGAACGAGCAGAAATGGCAGGGAGGCGAATATGCACGAGCTATTAACATTGAAGGCCCATGCCTCGGGTCGGCATCACAGCAAGCTCGAGTGTGTAAATGAGCAAGTTTTATCAGCGAGAGGCTGATAAAAGAAGAAATATAAGATGAGCAACTCACCCGGCAAAGGCCACTGATTCATTCATAAAATAAGGGGGAGGGGGATTGTGGGGCGGAGCACATGCCGCATTCCTGCCTTATCTGTCCAGTGTGTTTGTGTTTGAGCGCATTAAAATATTCCAAAGTGGGGAAGAGAGAAAAAAAAAAAAGAACAGACTTTCTGCCTGATGCAGACGCAGACGACTGACATCAAAGAACAGAGCACCATCATTCACAGAGCAGCTGAGGGAAATGGAAAGAAGTGGACAGCCTCTGATTATCAGCGTTATCAAGCTTAAAACCAGCAGAATTTAATGCCAGAGATACGATGTGATTCCCTGACACACAACAAACTAACATCCACACATCAGCCAGTTTTACCCGAATAATTATGAGCTCTCTTGATCTATCACGCAACCTGATGACCTCTGACCTTTGGTTTCCAAGCTAATGGAGCGGGTGAGTTGGCACTTACCCATACCAGAAGCGTGGGTCTCCAGGCAGGCAGTGGTTTAGGTTCCTCTGAGCCAAAGCCTTCTTCTTGTTCAGGACGAACTCCTGGAGTCTCATCTTCACCTCCGTGCTGGCCACTGCACCTGAGGGGAACAAAGACGAGGTCAGGACCCCCATTCCGACCTCCTCCTCCCGGCCGTCAGTAGCCGTCTGTTTCCAGAAGGCATGGGTAATTGAGTCTGGACTAGCTGGCCACGTTCCATCCAGGGTGGTTGTATAACTTTCAGCTAACTATACAGGCTCTGATTACAGGAAATCACAGGGCAGCTTCTGGCAACTAGTGGCTCAGCAGTCAGAAAAAAGAATTGTCAACCGTCACAGGAACTCTGCTATGTGCAATTAAGGCCACATAAAATCTGGAGCTCTAGCTCCTCAACTGAAAGGGGCATGACTGTACTCCCCTTGGAATAGGAATATCTACCAAAAAGCGCACACAAACGAAAGCAGACACCTCCAACATCATGACCTAAACCTTGATGACCCCTTCAGGGGTGCTTAGTGGATTTTAAAGAGGGCATCATTTATATAGACAGACTAAGCTGATCATCAGCTAATGATATACTCTGAATCAGTAAGTGGCAGGTGAGGGAATACTTCAGGGGTCAATCAACTTTCAGCTAAGACTACTGCCCGTGTGGGCCCGCCCCTGGCTCCACCTCTTTCAGGAGAAGCCCCCTAGGAATGCGGCAGCATCTCCCCTTGTTCATCTCTCTTTTTAACAAGTCCCACGGGAAAAGCGGTGTCCCATATTAGCGGCGAGAAGGCGAGGAAGCGAGGCCCAGGCAACAGGTTTCTCCGGTGTTGTAAAGAGGAGAAAAACAGCGGCCTTCAACGCCGGCGCCCCATCTCTCAGCAAGTGCACGGCTTCCTCAGTTTCCGTGGGGACCAATTTCGAGACGCCATGTCCCCACAAAGGCATTAACGCTAAAGCACCGTCAATAATTCCCATCTCTTTCTGAAGATCAGTCGGCGGGAGACAGCCATGGAGACCGTGGCTGCGCCACCCCACTCCGAGACCCACTCACTCTCCTGGCCGCGTTCCTTGTTCTTCAGAAGCTGGAGCTTCTTCTCCCGGTGCTGCTTCTCCAGCTCCTGCTCATGCCGATGCTTCTCCATCTTACGCTGGTGCTCCAAGAGCTCCTGCTGGTGCTTCAGAGCCAGCAGGTCCTGCTGATGCTGCGAGTGGAAGAGCAGGAAGCAGATCGGGGTCAGACTGACGTTGTAGATGTCACATGGATACAAGGTGCACTTCGAGGTGATCCGTCCATCAACATTAAACAGCCAGTAACCACTTCAAAGATTGTTTATTCTCAGATGTGGTAAAGGAAACAATTTAAATACACTTGAGAGTCATTCCTGTCAATGGTGAGCTATGGCCTCAAAAAAGCACCTTGCCACAATGATTACAAACGGAAGCTCATCTCAGTCGCAGAGAGAGGCCACCAACTACTACATTCCACTGAGATTTCGAAAGGCCTTACCCATCTCTGTTATGGGCAGATAATGTTTCTTATTAAACAAATCCGCTCCCTGCTTTCATTGCAAAACCCCCTACCAAGGTGGGCTATCCTCTTTCTCGGCATACGCTAGCACATTGATTCCTCTCTCCATGTGAAAGAGATGCCTGTCACTCAGCGGGGGCCTAAAAATGGCCAGAGGCTCACTGTTGCAGCCCGGGTGTGATGCGCTGAATTAGGCCCCCTAGCTCTAACGTCTCCCTGTCTGCCATAACTGCTTAGAAGTTGCAGGTAGGTCTCTTCTCTGCCTGCTTCCAGCTATTGAGTCTTGCAGCCTATATAAATAGAAATTTGCGCACAGAGGCACAGGCAGCACCAAGGCCTACCGTGTTATGAGTGGGGCCCGATTAGGCCCCCGTCTACAGATCGGCCCCTACGGCTGTCTTTCCTGCACTCACAGCAGGAATAGAACAGTCAGAGGACAGTAGCAAACACATGGTCACTGGAAGTTCATAGCTAACACTTACCTTCTACTGAATAACGGGTGTGAGAGTCCTAGCATCTGCTTTTATATAATGACAAACGAGAGAAACATTTGGGACAACACTGGGTGGGTGGCCACCGTGGGCACTCGGCAACACAGACCTGACGGTCAAGCCAAGGGGGCGTGTCCGAACAGGATGGCGCCCCTGCATGTGTTAGCTGAGCAACCAGTGATGAAAGTGCTCCCTCAGGAATACCCCTGGAAAATGCTACTGTTTTATGTTTCTCTCATCCATGGGACGGTGCAACGAGACCCACAGCTCCCTGAAACATGTCTCGACACTTTTCCTCCTCCTCCACTTACTGTAGCTCCCCCGCACGTCTGTCTCGCTCTCAAACGAGCCCACCAGAGCCGTCCCTTTTGGCTGCCTCCCACTGATGTCCTTGTTAGCGGGTCGCCAATAGGGGGCGCTCACATCGTTACAGACTACGGGGGTGTCGCTGCACACTGAAGGCTCCCTTCCAGTGTGTCTCACACCCACCGCCGTCCCACTGGACTCGCGTACGCTGGCTCTCTCCCCCCACGGTCATGCTCATGCACTCGATCTCCCACGCATTGCTGCTCTTGATTTTTAGGCTGCGCTCCTCCCTGTCTACTTGCCGCATTAAGAACATTAACGGACGGAGGGACCGACTCTGCTCCTCCTTTCCATGAAACGGAGAAATAAAGAACAGCCAGGATTTGACCGAAGCGTGGGGGGGAGGGGGCCCGGATGAGAAATATATTCAGCAATAAACGTTTTAAAGCATGGAGCAGATATGCGTAAGCAGCATGTGGACATGGGGAGAAGTGTTGAGATTGCCAACGGCCTCTGATGCGTCCCTCCCCTCTGACAGGGGGCATGCTGGGTACGGGTCCTACCTTGATGTGTTCCTGCAACTGGACCTCATGCTGCCGGGAGAGCTGCTCGTGTTGCCTCTGAAACTCGGCAATGAGAAGCTGCCTCTGGATCTCCTGCTTCTGCTTCAGTGCCAGCAGCTCCTGCTGTAGTTGCTGCTCGCGCCGGGTCGGGTCGGCCGCGCTGACGCTGGGCGCCAGGCCGAACTGTTGGTCCACGCGCAGGTCCATGGGAATGGCGGTGGGGGGCACTCGCAAGGGCAGCGCCGAGCTCACATCCACTGTTGAGAAGGAAAAGGGGGGTTCGGTGGAGAGCGCGTCAACCGCAGGGTGGCCCGGATAGCGGCCCACTGCTCAAACCCAAAATGGAACTCTTTTAAAGCCAAAATGAGCAGCTTTAGCTGATCTCTAAATCACTTAATAGCTACCTAACCGCTACTTGCCTCACTGGGAAAATACACTTTAATATTAAACAACTGCCCATTAAAAAAACATGAACATGGGAAAGACATCGGAACTTCTGTGGATCACGCTGGAGTAACCGTTACGTAAGCATGTTAAACGAACTACGCCTCAGCGCAAATCGCAGCACGTTCAGCCTTCAGCGCAGTAACTGGCACATCCCACCCCACAAAGGGAGGGTCCGTAAAGCCCACTGAATAGTCTTTCAACCGTGAAAGGAGTGTTTTGATTAAATGACAGAAAAGGGAGAAAAGCTCAAAATCCATTCTGGCCAGATAAAAAGAAGCGTCGAGGCCCGTAATAGCTCCATTACCCAGCATCCCCCGCGAGGCATTAAGAGGAAATGGAACGCCGTGAAAAGACATCCGCCGAGCCGCCGACGGAGACTTACGGTGGCAACATCAGGCCTCCCCCACCTGGGGAGCTGCCACGGCACCGGGGCCTGCGGCTTCAGGAAACGCCCAGGCTGAGGCCTACCACAGGCCAGTAGACTAACCAACTCCCATCCCACGAAAAACAGCCCCACTCAGAAGGATCCCACAATGCGGCCGGCCGGATCCCACCGTAGCAAATAAACAAACGTGTGGAGAAGGAAGATCACTTCAATCCATCTGCATCGCGGCACTAATGAATGGAGAAAGAATTATTCTGCGATGTTGCAGTGCCCTGCGCTGCCGGTCTAGAAACTTCTAAACCTGGAAAGCAGTCTATTGGTGATAAGGACCCCTGCACTAGGATAATTAAAAAAAAGAAGGCTGTGTTTCACAACGTCAATGATCAGAATGCAAAATACCTTCAGGCGGTCAAGCGGGAAAAATTCAAAGGACACACTTCAAGACATTACCACCGACTGTTATGATGGTGGTTGAAGTTGATGTTAATGTGAAGTGAATAAATGAAATCCAGAAGATAAGCCACCTGTAGCTAGAGCATCGTCTGCTACTGTTTACCATGTGATGTCACACCCAATATCTTAGATAGACGCGGCTTGTGAGTGCAGGTTTTAATGGCTGGGTGCTGAGGAGGAGAAACACTGGACACATTCATGATCGCCCCCACCGTCGTTCCGCCCACCCGCAACGTCCAGCGAGGGGTCTGCCTCTGCTCCCCCGATGGGCTCGAGGTCAGGCAGGGCACAGAAAAGCAGGGTTGAACAAAAGCCCCCTATCAAGAAGCCCCACGCCACAAGGGGGTCTGCTGCCCCCACTCCGAAGCGCGCTACACGTCAGAGACAGAACTCCCCTTTTCATCCTGCCCCGATAACTCTATAAAATCTAATTTGTGACGCAAACGGGGCCTACAAAGAGGGCATTGAGGCAGCCTGTGGGGATTTTGGTGGGGGGGTGGGGGCATGATGGAAACTGCTCATCTGGGACTGAGTGTGAGAAGCGGTGCACAGGAAGTCCTCCCAAATTAACATCTTCCTCTAGATCTGCTCTGAATAAATACCGGTGATATAAGGGTAAGTTATTTATGCGTTTATGAACAAGGAGAGACAGCTGGGCATGTTTTCTTTCGAATTTTGCTTAAATCGGGCGCCAAACAGGCTTGTGGTACCACACACGTGGCACCTGCACTCAACTAAACCACCTCCATCAAACAGCTTCTTTATCTAAGATCTGCTCCAAAAACCAAAGCAGTCTATTACTCCACATTAGTGCCAAAGACAAAACGGGTACCCTAAAGCCTCAAGAATGACTTTTTCGCGTGAGATTTATTCCTGTCCCGTTTCAGCTCGAATGTGGGCCACCAGCATGGATCATATAATCTTCCGCACAGACGGGCCCTCATTCCAGAATTTCTACTGAGCACCAAAATGCTAAGGTCGGACTGACCCTGATGCAGATGGGGTGGAGTGCCCATGCAGGGACCGCAGTGCAGGCAGACCCACGGCGCCATTCCAGCACTCAGCATTCCCAACGTCAGCCAAGCAGGTACTTTTTAGCCAAAATGTACCCGGCCGAAGCAAGTGAAGATCACGGAGATATAAATAAGGGAGTCTCTGACCATTAGGGTTGACAGCAGAAGATCAATCCCGTGTGCGCAGTGGAGTCTGACTGCCAATGGCACGCGAAAGGTGATCATGCCTCAACCACCAGCGACATGACAGATGCACGTCGGCAAGGAGTGCGAGTACCACTGCCCGGAGAGTCTTCGCAGCAGAAGCTTGTAGATGCCAACAAGTCAGTCAACCACCTCATGAATCAGTAGTTGTCACGTCTGCCTGTGACCCGTGATGACAGATTTTCATTCCCCAAAAGACCCTCCTCCACCCACGTAACCCCCCTCCCCACCCAGTCAGATGGTGACACACTCCTGTGTTATTGTGTTTAACTAGGGAGCTGTGGTACTTCAGAAGCTTGACATTCAGCCTCCAAGGGTACGGCGTGAAACGGGGATGCAACAACACGACGCTCCCGTCGGGACAGAGAGAGCAGGTCCGGGAGACACAGCCGGCGGGAGCAGAGCTGGCGGGAGCAGAGGCGGCGGCGAACTATAGCTGCACTCCTGTACCACACTTGGTAGCCAAGCTCCACCTCCTCATGTCCGTAATAACGAGGCCGAGAGCCACACCGCTTCCTGTTTTGTTTTTATTAGCTTCCCCCGCTAAGTCTGCCTGTGCCGCCCAGCTTCGCTGATTCTCGGTGACCCAGCGGATTTAATTAAACTTGGAAATGAAGTGCAAACGCCAAAGAGAAGCAGAATCCAAACAGACTGGCCTGCAGAATTCAGCACGTCTCAAACCAGCAACCGGCACCTTGCCCAAGCTCAATATCATTCATCCATTTCAAACAGCCTATGAGCAGGACTCCATACCTGAATCCCAGCATTCCTTGCACCACCGCATATAAGCAGTGTCATTCTCCCCAACCTGCTATCTACCTCCATCTACATCTACATCCCCACCCGCAGGCCCCCTTGTGTAATGGTGCATCAAACGATGGCTATGCCAGCATGGTCATGACGCATGAGGGAAGCAGAGAGGACACTTCTTCCTTTACCCAAACGGGGGGGGGGGGGGGGGGGGGGGGTGGCGAAACCCGCCATCCACTCG
>JAODKE010000037.1:7512447-7523148 GCA_026779605.1 Mormyrus hasselquistii
GTGGAAAGGGTGCAAGGTTGCCAAGGCCGCCCCCCCCCACATTCCCTCATCCCCGGCGCACCCGCACGGTGTTTCCCTTTGCCGGTGGTCATCACGTTCCCGGGGGGCCCCCCCCCCCCCCCGTCACCGCTCACGGGCAGCTGGCGGTGACAGCAGAGCCGCCAAATCGAAGTCGTGGGAGGGTGATGGACCCGTGCAGATGGCCGCTGGCTGGGTGCCGTCGAACCCGATGGCTGAAGCTGAGCACGGACACAGCATTTATACGCTCGCGCGTGTGCGCGCCACGCTGCAGAATTAGCCGTTTTAACACGCTTTCCAGTCCAGGAACTTATCGACATGAGGTGTAAAAACGCATATAGATTCATGTGCACAAACACACACACACACACACACAGAATGCAGGGACAGACTAAGAGGGCCCTGGTAACAGCTAAATGTGGTCCCTGCTCTCAGGGGCCCAGGAAACAGCATAGGCACAGGGGCCTTCAAAAGAAGCCTTTGTACAGCAGTATTTTTAGCACCACAGACTCAGGACAGCAGGCGAGAAGCGTGAGCCCAGCCTAAGCGTGCATGTGCGCACATGTGTTTGGCATGAGTGTGTGCGCAGAGAAGAACAGGACCGCAGATGTATGGGACAAACGCAGGGGCCCGTGCAGATTTAAAGTGACAGACATTGGAACCGGGGTGGGGGGTGGGGGGGTGTTAGACAAACAGTCCTGCAGGAAATACGGGCGTGTATTCCTGGAATGCAGTCTCTAGAAAATGGAAGGGGGGGGGGGCACCATTTGCTCAATCACTGTCCATCTTTAAACAAACTGATGGCCGTGGGAAAACAATGTAACCCACATTCTGCATGTCGCACCTCCATCCAGAACTACACCACAAAGGTTTTCAGCGAGTCTCAGAACGTGACATTAAAGGTCACAAGTACTGGCGTTAACGAGGGCAGCTGCTGGGACAAGCCAACAGAACAGTGCCATTATTATTAGGCTTGAAGCTCTATTTTGAGATAAAATTCCACTTCCCAAGGGGTCCCATGAGCAGTGTTCTTCCAGGGTCTGGCGTTATTGGGTATCCCAACAGTCATTCCGGTCTCCCTGAACTCTCTGGGGTAACCATGGAGAAAATCGTGAACGACCTTCCTGCAGAAACGCCACTTGAGACGATGGCCGACAGCAGCGGACTGGGACGGCGAGTAACCCTGTTGACAAGGAACTTCAAGGAGGCCATCAGACACTGGGGTTTCTGAGAGGACAGACTAGTGTGCTTAACGAACCTCGAACCTGCAACCCTTCAGGATGGCGAGCTTGACAGAGGAGAGAGGGCCCTGATCTGAGCGCGACCTCATCACTGTGTTTTCAGCAGGGACAAGTGCCAGAATATCTCAAAGCCCACTGGATTTGTCACCTTAAATCACAGATCCTCACTAAGCACCTCAAAACACAGGCACACTTTAACATGACAAGAAAGACTGATTTCCGATAACAGGTATGTCCAAGAGTCCCTGTTATCCAGAACATAAAACCCACGAGAGGTTTTGCTGTGCTCCTCAGGACCACAATAGCTTAGTCTCTTCAATCTGCGTCTCTCACACACGCACGCACACCCTTCCGATTAATGCCCTGTCCAGGCCTACTAGCGGTGAGGAGGGAACGGGGCATGGGCGGAGCCTTCTGCAAGGGAGTTATCTCAGGTGAGGGGCTCCCCTGAGCACGCAAGAGCTAATTTTACTACTCCTTGTTGAGACGTGCAGCTCCCATCTCGCAGAGTGTTTACTACGACTTCGGCGAGGTTGCCCGCGGCAATGTTCCGTCCTGATCTTACTGACGTTTTCATGCCTGACACAGAACAGCGCCCCCATCTGACAACACTGCAATGTTCATTGTCCGCCACGTGCCCCTTTCCCCATGCCCGAGTGGCTTTTAAAAGCCGTAGTTTCCATTAAGTTGTGGTCTCTTTTTCTCCTCAAATAGGAGAATGAAAACAAACATTACACCGTACAATTATACCCTAAAAAAAACGGCCCCGCCTCTCGCAGCACAAGACGGGCCAGACGTCAGGGACTGTGCCCATGGAGATGACTTGCCCAATTCACAAGCACAGGACTGCCCTTGGAATTTGCTTTCACTCAGATTTTCACGCGAGCTTCCACGGCACACCATAGTTTCAGCCAAGACCCACTCACACAGATAGGCAGCCAGGTTTGAATGAATTTCTAAACAAATAAATGAGCCCATTATCCTCCTGATGATGTCTGCAAGGAGACGTCAGAAGAAGGTCTGTTGCAGCAGAGACAAGCTTCCGAAACGCTTTCCTGTTTGGTCGCCCCGATAACTGCAAAGGTCATTTGGACATCAGGAGGCACAAAGCGGAGATGAATGTGGTCAAAGCTGGACAGAGCTGAAACTGCACAGGAGTCACACACCTGGGAGCACGAAACAAGGGGACAACCAAATCCAGCAAACAAGTCAGGAGCCAAATCGCACCGTAATTAAATGCCGACCCTCTTTGGAAGGACAGAAAAATAACCACTCAAGAGCCACAAAGGAAGCAAAATAATAATAAAAAACAACTTAACAAAACAGTAAACACACAAACCTCCAGTGACTCCACCTCAGCCTTGTTCTTCACCCAACCATTCCAGGGAACATCTCCACTGCCTTCAGAAATGAAAAGCAGAACAACCCCCCCCACCACCACTCCCACCCCCCAAGAATATGTGACTCGAAAACGACACAGAAGAGAGGGGTGCGCAGAAAGATAACGATTTCAAAGGTTAAATGAGCGTAATCATCACCTGTCGGGTCTAATTGGATTTGTTTTCACATTTGGCGTGAACTACATTAACTTCACTCCGGGTACCGGGACCCACTGTTCCATTAGTCAGATTGAACGCCGCTAATGACTACTTTGCGCTCAGCTGTCCGAGCGCATGGCAGCCTCGCTGCGTGGGGGCAGGCACACGCTGACTCAAAGCGAAGCACGCCGCAACTCAGGGATGAGAAGAGAAAGCAGGATGTTGTGCCACATCCCGCCATTTGGCTGAGGGCGGGGGATGGCGACCGGATTTTTGACAGAAACTCAGATCCATAGCATTGCTGGCCACTGTACATCAACACCTTAAGGCTTGGGGGCTCCAGGAAAAGACAGAACCACGGAGCTGACTGGGAAGGGCGTGCATTGCAGGAGAGGGGTTGAGAGCGGGTCTGTCCAGCAAAAGAGCCTTGGAAATTTTGGAATTTGAAAGACAATATAGGCACCATACGGTACACAGCTGTCCTGAGCTGATGGGGAGGGTTGCTGGCCAGGAAGAGAGGGGACTGAGATACCCCCCCCCCCCCCACAGCCCCACAGACGTGGATGCGCTGGAGGTTCAGCTTACAGACGCACGCCACCACGATATCTGAAAGTGATACGATACACAGATGTAGGTCAACGTCTCCAGTCACAGGGCTGGTTTTTATCTTGAAAGCTTTACTGCCAGGGCGGTAAAGACAGTTTCAAAACAAAGGAAACGGTGAGCGGCGTGAGTCAGACGGAAAGCGAGGCGAGATCGTGAGGGGAAATCTAAAAAGATAACACAACACGCCCCCGTTACACAAATGACAGCGTAACATCACAGGCCACGTGCGGCACGCTCTCCGGCAGTCGGGCACATATGCAAATCAGCTGGGATCGTGGCGACACGTGTACGTGGATGGGGGTGCATCCCACACGCATGGAGGACGCGGGGAAGCAACACTTGAGCCCTTCAGAGCGGGCAGCGGTTGGATTAGCCACTGAGCCCCGCCCATGCTGCCTGCCGCTCCTCCGGATGCTCGATCTACAGCAGGACACAGAACTCTGCAGAAAGGCCATTTCCCACCTTCTTTTTTGATCTCCCTGTCAATCAGTGGTCCAGTGAAAGAAGTTAAATTATTGGCTTGCAGCTGAATGTCTATAATGTCACAAGAGTGCCTTGTTGAAGTAGGTGCATGGCCTGGAAAAATAAAAAACGGTTTAGGCCACAAAAACATCGGCAGAGTTAGAAGCGAATTAGAAACAAAAGGAATGTTACTGGAACATCTGGAACGGTGGCTGGCACCTGTACTTCATAGAGGAGGGCAATCACATTGCCAGGGAGAAAACTTACAGAAACAGGGACAGACCGGTATAAGGCTAAGACAGTGCCACAGGCAGACCAGGTGATGTGATGCCAGGTGAATAGAGGGCAGATTAACACCATCTTAACTTCTAACTGGCATCTAACTGGCAATGGTTGGGTGGACACTTAAGGGGGACAAATCTCATGCATACGTTTGGCAAATGTGAGACCTGAAACACCTGGATGGAACTGTTAAAGGAATGACCAGGAATCTGTAACAAGATGGAAGGGGCCAACACAGGGGCAATGCCCATCACTGCTTAAGGGGCTCGATACGTCGGGACAGCTGTACCGGCAACCCACTCGAGAGAAGTATGTGATTGAGCAAGGGCCGATCTTAACATCGGAGCGGGACCCAGAGATATGTCAGGGGACGGACTGCAGCAGCTGCGTAGGGCTGAATAATCTGTGCATGAGCACCTCGAGGACCGAAGCTCAACCCCTCCCCTCCAACCGGCCCACGTTCCTCTTCTCAGATGGTTGGGCACCTCTGTCCACGCTCTTCGCAGCTCAGTCACTACAGGCAGAATCCTGCTGCCTCAACAGGCCTCATACCCAACTGGTATAGAACGAGACCCATTCAGAGAGTTCTGGAAAAGCTTAGGGGATAACTTTCACATTGTACATGGACCCATCCCATTTACTACAGTCCCTGCCAATGTAAAGGCACAATGTCCACAGCTGAAACTAGCATCCATCTCTGCTCTAAACACCACCTGACCACATTATTCTTCCTTGAAAACTAGTGATCTTGACTTAGCTCCTTTTGGATCTCTTATTTGGGCTGCTATCCCCCAGCAAAACCATGGCTGGCCAACGGTTCTTAGGTTTCTGATCATCCTCAAATTAGGAGCTAGAAAAGGTAATGGCAGCCCCAACGTAGAGTCAGGCCTCCAAGCAGAACTGTACAAGTGTGTTTCCTGGGTGGGGAACCCAATTTGTTCCTCTTCTGGAGTTGCCCCAGGGTGTCATCTTTTGACCTCACTTGAACCCCATTCCGGGACTAGTCCTGCATGACCCCCGGCAGTGATGTAACTAATCAGTTTGTGCTGTGGCTTTTTGTCCCTCTCATGTTCCTCCACCATGGAAATATTACCTTGGAACCCCTTCACATATCCACCTCCGCACTTCATCTCTGCTTAATGGCATTGACACCTCCAATTTCTGTACCTAAAGACAGTGAGTCGGCTAAACATGCGGTATACATCTGCCTGCATTCCCCTAAGAGAAGAACGAAACATTCAGACAAACTCGGCACTAAAGCAGTTGCTTGCGCGAGGAAGGATCCCCGAGTGCAAAGCCTCATCTCGGGCTTAACCAGGGCCATCTGCCCAGTTACAGCACTCCCTGAGGAGAAGGCGGCCTCTCACTTCCAGGAATCCAGAAGAGCTCAAGGTCTCCACGAGGATGCACAAGCCAACAGCATATTTGGACTGTCATCCGACAACCCCTGACTGACCTCCATCAAGGAGTCAACACGTTGTTCCATCCTTTTTCATTATGGCATTGAAGCTGCGACCAGACTGACTGTCTTGGGAGCATGACATCTAAAAATCAGCTGTGAGCTCTCTCCTCCAGAGCAAGTGACACCACCTGCTTTCTGGGTTCCAGGGCCACGTCCTGCCCACCCCTGCCCAACATAGTCAGGAATAGGGGAATCAAGATGCTTTCGAAAATCATAATGGCCATTTGTCTTTCTCCACCCTGCAACAAACTAACTAACCAACGAACCCCCATATGTGGCTGGACCGCTGGGCAAGAGAAGCAGTATCAGTTCACTGGCTAGTGTCAGCCACACATTACTACAGTGGCCCCCAGCCGGCATTTGTAGGGGTGAAGGTTGCATTTACTAATATTAACAACTGCAGAGCTAGTCTAGAGGCGTGAAGGACTGATAACTGAATTTCAAATGCAGCGTGTCACATCATGAGGACCGCACTGCGGTTACTGTAAATGTCACGTGTGTGAGCGTTTTTGGACGGACAAGAGACCAACACAGTGCAGCCGGTCAAGGCTCTCATGCAAAACTACACATCCGACAGTTGAGAGCAGGACCCAAGTCCAGAAAGTGGCATCGATCTGGGGGGCGGGTAGGCATATGACCTGCGACTAAAGAGACATGGCATCCGACTGAATTGGAGAAGCCAGCACCCAATTCCCGGTCGCACCACAGCCAAAAACCAGTCATCCCTACCTGAACCAGGAGAAAATACAGTAGGAAAAAATATTCATTATCATCATCTATTCTTGTTTTAGTTGAGAGTGTCGAGTAAAACAATTGTACAAAGAGGCTTTCCAATCATCTAGTTCAGACCGGCTTAACACCTGCAGAAATACCTATCTTTCTGTTCACTGGAATTTTCCAGACTAACAGATGGTTCATTATGACAAAACACTGGGAGGAAAGGGCTCATTTTACGGTCTTAAACTTTATATAACTGCTGTTTCTTTAGGGCTGTTCAAAGCCTGTCAGGAATTCAGGAATATAAATCATGAATTGATTTTTAATGGTCTTGCACTGTTTGTTTTTAGCGTGTTAGAAAGCAAACATTCCAATTCTTTCTTCTGTGAACAAAATGTGTGCATCACTCTTCTGAACTGTCATCATAGCCTCACAAAACTAGTTCTGAACTTCCTTAGGGCTCATTAAATAATCAGATCATCTAAAATGAAAGTATACAACAATTCATTGTTTCATACACTGAGGGTCACACTCAACAAAAAAGCTTTAACAGAAGCCTCTTGAGAGAGCACTTCAGAGATCCTTGAGATCCACAGGTGGTGCAGACTGCCAACCAGGACCCTCTTAACCACTAGAGTAGGGGTGGGGAACCTGTTCCATGGAGGGCCAGTGTGGGTGCAGGTTTTTTGGACAGCCTATCCATCAGCTAATAACAGTGGATCCAAGGACTAGAGTTGAGAGCCACTGTTTTACTGCTGACTGGTGGAGAGGTCGCCTCAAAAACCCACACCCCCATCGGCCCTCCATAGAACAGGTGTCCTACACCTTCAGTAGAGACGGCTGACACAGCCAACCTGGAGTCTCTTAGCAATGAGGGACAGCTACTACAACTAACCCTGAGCCTGTTGACTATTAGCCTCTGGACTCCTGTAGACAGTCAGTCCTGAGCTTCCTGAGACTTACGGGCGACTCCTACAACCAGCCGATTCAGCTCTCCTGATTAATGGCAGTGTCCGATCTGCATGCCGCTCTGAATAATAACCTCGCCATAGACGCAAACACGCTCGCTGCACTATTTAAATTCTCTCCTCTAACGCATCCTTTAAATTCTGCTCATTGTAGGGGAGTAAAAATAGCGGTGTTGGCTGCCCAGCGCCTGGCCCTGCTTCCCCTGAAGGAGATTAGTCACTCGGGAAGACTCAGGGCCCCGCCTTTCAGCAAGACGCAAGGCTCACAATACAGGAAAGTTGACATGAATTATTCAGAACCATCTGCCACCAAATTAGCGTCGGAATCCGGCGACTGTGATAACCTCGATAACAAGCCCCTGGCTGCAGCCGCTGCGCTCCTTGCACCCCTGTCCCCCAGCTGCTCATGTCCTGCGTCTCTGACGCCGCACGCATCCTTTGCCACTTCCCCGAAGTGTACTAGCCTGCACTTTCTTGATTTATCTCCACCGATCTTGTACATAGGTATACAGATTAGTAAAATGGGTGTGGCAAATATTGAAATACATGCTTCTTGCGCATCAGCAAGCCCCTTCCTGCGTCTGAGCGTGTTGTATTAAGACAGTCTGGAGTGCCTCAAACATAACCCCTCAGTCACAAAGTGGATCAGACCCATCAGCTGTGCGCAGAGCCCCCCGCCATCTGCATGCACGGACCATTCTGACGTAATGCTGCAATGTCCTACCAGCAGGAGGTGCTGCAGGCCCCAGAACGGAACAGTTGCTGGGTATCTTCCTTCACAAGGGGGGGGGGGGGCTCACTCGGCCACTGCAGCATCCTCAAGAAACATGCAGGGCTACACAAAGAGCCCCCTCCCCGCAACATGTATCCCTTTCATGTACCGCAGAAAATACTGTGCATGACATGCGTCTACCACACCAGGGCTCCCTACAGACAGCCGGGAGGCTCACTCCAGCCAAGGTTATTTGCTCGTTGGCTGCCAGCCTTTGGGGGGCCATGCTCATTGGCTGCCAGCCTGTGGGGGGCCATGCTCATTGGCTGCCCCCTCCACATGACTGGTCTCTCCACCTCCTCATTGGCTGTTTGTGAGATTCTGACTTAATGCTCCTACAGACAGATCACAGATGTATCAGAGTATTTAAAAAAACATTATGAAAAGATATTCCTTGAATTTTAACCTCATAGTTTAAAAAACAAAAAATAAACAAACATCGCAGAAAACCTCAAATTATAAAACGTGAAAAGCATATTCAGTAAACGTGCACTTACTTAACAACTGAGGGGATGCTCAGTTTAGTACATTTCCTTCTGGTTTCTCTCACTTTCCCTTAAAAGTAGATCGAGAAACTAGCGGGTGCCAACAGACCCAATCCTAGTGGGCCCACGGCAGCTGTGGCTACCAACGGGACGCTGTCGTGCCAGGCTGGCCACCATGCAGCCCACTAACGCATTCAGGCCGGGTGCCCAGGCTGCTGGCACCCCCCTGGCAAAATACTCTCCCCCCCCCCCCTTCCATGGCAAAAATCTGCACCACACACCCCAAAACGTGCAGGACCATACTGTCGGGGGATCTCTTGCTTCCAAAATAATTTAATGGGGGTGTTAACGCCATCGAAGCCGCATTTGAAAGATTATCCTTTTTACAGGCACTGTATGCCATCGAGGACCAAGAGACGCAGGGGCTGCACATGGGATGATACTCAGAGTGTTGAAAGTGCATCTTTGTGGAGATCCTCTACACATACAGAGGAGACTCCCTGATCTGCAGCTTCCAGAACCTTCAGCCACCAACAGCCCCCCCCCCACGTTTGCAAGCCTTACGGCTGTAACTTTTAGCGAGTACATTTTTAATTTACTTCCCTATTTTACCGGTAATGATGGCTTTTTTTTTGTTTTCATTTTCTTTGAGGAGATAGGAGAGCCCACTCTCCCACTCTGGCCCAGCAAAGCTGCAGCGTTGACACAATCTGTGACATTCCGGAATTCTCTCTATTTATTTTATTTTTTTTTAAACCAGGTACAGAAAAAGTCGCTTGTGGTTACGTCGCTATTCTGAACATCCCTGGTGGAGGTCATCTGCAATGCGCAAAGGGCTCCATTCCTCACGCCACGGGGACATTAACGTGACGGAACATCGAGTGTGGCGAGGCTGCCCACTGAACGAGAGAGAGAGAAAGAGGCCAGGGTCGCCCCCTTCTGGCTGACGCGTTCTGGCAGGCTGACGGGTAGCTGGCTATATAATTACAAATCGCAGGACGCAATGGTGTGGGCCGTCCTCCGTCGCCATAGGCTACAAGGTAATTATTACACGGTTTGTCACAAAACGTACTAATGTGACAAAATCCCGCCTCCCGGGCTGGTCTACGCTGTCGTCAACTGAAAGGGGTCAGGAATGGGGTTCCGCTCCAGACAGCTGCATGCCAGCAAGACATGCAGCAACCGCCCACAGGGACTGTGACTCGCCACCAGCCAAACAACAACACGAATCAGCATGTATCGTCAAGCTGGGTCAGCAGCAGTAAAATCTCTGGGGGGGGTTAGGCAGCTGGATCGTAGCACACCCACCCCCTGGCAAACATCAGAGGGCCTGCGAGCCCGGCTGGTACCACAGGCAAAAAGGAGAGTCGAGGGTGCCAAGAGGGGGCGCCGAACACAAAAGGTTCCGGAGCCAAGCGGAAGGCCACACGCGGGGACCCGGATGCCGTGGCCTGTAGCGCGGACCACAGGGAGAAACCGTGAAGACGAAAAACACCCACAGCGCCATCCGGAACTTTCCGCACAGCCTGAATGCATCCAAAAGGGCCATCACGCCTCATCTCCAGCCCAGCAGATCAGATAAAATTCATGTGCAAATGTAGTTTCTCTTCATTCAGAAAGAAGACAACGGCCCATGAAGAAGGTGCGGGCGCAGAAACGACGCAGAGGCGACGCAGCTGCACTGGAGGCAGCGGCCAAATCCATGTGGGAAGAGGGGGAACCCGGATCTGCCGCCGCAAAGCCAAAGATAAAATACATGTTTTTTATTTATGCATCCCGGCTACACTCTGGGAGGATGCAGATTCACCACTCCAGACAGACACGCTGGGTCGCACGCCACGTCTGTGCCAGAGCCCACGAGTGGCTAAAAGCGAGAGCCGCAGTTCCCCCCCTTCCCCGGCCCTTAATGGAGCATGCCGAGGCGAACGGCTGCTCTCAGGGCTCTGATTGGACATGGGCTGCACTAGGGCGCGCCGCTTTCTTAAAAACGTAAAAATGTTGAAATTCTGCAAAATAGATAATCATCTGCCCCAAGCGAGCGTGCTCTTCAGCCTTATCGGGGGGGGGGGGGGGGGGCGGATCCCATGACAGCCGGGAAGGGCTGACTCTTTTGGGAAAGAATGAGAGAATTTTTTTTTTCGTTTTTTCTC
>JAODKE010000037.1:7523158-7540100 GCA_026779605.1 Mormyrus hasselquistii
TTTATATGAGGCAGAGTAGGCGGGGGCGGGGCGGCCGCCGCGCGGGGGGGTGGGGGGGGGGGGCGGGGGGGGGGGGGGGGGAGGGTGGACGATCGCATGACAGCCAGGAAGGGCTGACTCTTCTAGGAAAGACTGAGAGACATTTTCTTTTCCGTCTGTCTCCCCCCTCCCCCAGAATCAACAGAAAGGACAGAGTGCTGAAGAAATGCAAGCGGCCCATGTCAAGCGAGTAATTGTGGGTAAAAAGCTTTTGACTGGCAATGATTGGGTAAAAATGTGATCCTGCTCCCTGATTGGCCAATTTGTTGACCATTGGTCCAGAGAGTGGAGAGGGGGGGGTGACAGCACAAACACACAGCTCAGGGCTAGCCCTCACGAAAATCTCCGCTTGGAATAAGAACAGTGGATATCATGCATTAGCGCTTAAGGGCTCCTGAATCACTTGAGGGGGGGGGGGGCAGCATTAAAACCCGCCTGATGGCAAAGTAAGTCCTCTCAACACTGTCAGGATGAAGGCAAGGATGAATGATAGGCTGACACCTATCCGGAACTCAAGGCCCCATCATGGCGGATAGCATAGCGGGTAAGAACAACGACCCCCGTACTCCGAACATCACCGGGTCTCCTAGACTCACACCCTATGCCAGATGGGTCACATGCCCAGCTACAGCTGCCATCCACCTGCTCAAAGGGTAACAATTACTATCTAAGGAACTGCTAGACGGAAAAACAGCTAGAACTGTCAAGCTGTAATCTACAGTTATACACCAGGGAAGGGGGGCCTGAGGCCAGCGTGAGCCCCCCCCCCTCCCCGCCCCAGCAGGAGAACAGACTACAGGTTACCCGCAGGGACAGGGTGGTACGCTTTGGGCCATTCACTCCATGGGTAAGAGTTGGCTGAGATTTGCAGAACATGCAGAGCAGGGGGAGGGAGGGGCGCGGCGGTATGACGGAACATTCTACATCTTACGGAAGAAGCTGTGGATTGAGGCTAATGTGACTGAGCATTGACACAAGCACAGAAACCTCCCATTCGGAGTGGCACACGTGTGCGTCCCAAGGCCTCTATGGGCAGCGCCATCTGCAGGCGGGGAGCAGGCCCTCATTTACTATACTGCTATGGCAACCCCCTCCCGCATGCTTCCTGAACAGACAAACAAACGAGCCCTAACCCCCGGTGAAGAGGCGGCAGGCAGCTCAATTAACAGCATCAATGCACCGTCCTGTGACACACGCAGGGGGAGCACACAGAAACGCACTGACCACGTCCTCCACAAGGGGGAGTGCCAACTAATGGGTGACCGACCTTTCACTTGACTCAAAAGCCAAACTGGCTTCGTACAGTTTGGCCAAATAACTACTAAAAACTTCGCTAGACACGTCGACCGTCAAGCCTGAGATTCTCCTAAGCGGGACTCCATTTTTTGAAGTTACGGAATTCTCACGGATCCGATCTGGGCGATTTCTCTCCCTGCTTCACACTGAGGCTTTTCATAAGCCAGAGACAATAAGAATGAAAATGAGCGATATCAAAAAAATAGTGATATGGAACATGGGACCAGATGAACCCCGGATCAACGTCGGGCCCCACGCCTGGACGCAAATCCTGATGATCCCGGGATCTGGAAACCTGGATCGGCAGGGCAAGACCCTCAATAACAGCACTCCCCCACCACCAAAAAGACCCAAACGTAGCGAGGGCGTACCCAACACCCCTGGCAGGGAGCGCAGGGAGTGGACAGATAAAACGCAGCGTGAACACCGTCGCCCGAAAAAGATTATGAATGAACAGGTGGATGGTTTGTACGACGCCAAAGACGATTCAGAGGAACACTGGGGTGCTGGGTGGTGACTCACTCGGGGGGGGCAGACGAGCTATAAAAGCGAGTGTGACCTGCGGCGGTGGATGGGACCCAGATTACTCTCTCCACCCTGAGTACAAGCAGCATAGACCGTAAACACGCCGAGAGCCGGAACGCCGGCTTTTCATCCTGTATTTGCCGGATCATCCATTATTCATGCCCCTCTGAGCTATACAAGTGGCTGTGGTAAAAACCCATCAGGCAAAAGGCAGGAAAACCCAGGAAAACTGGACACGCATTCCGGGCTGAGGGTGTCACCGGTACCAGTGCTATGCCAACAGGCAGAATGAGCCTCTCCGATTTGAAGCATTTTTATTACCAAACTGCTCCTGCGGGCCAGGAACTGACCGCAAAGCAGATTATCCCAAGACAGGCATGGGGAGACCATCGGGCCCGGAAGGGATCTGCGTTGGTGCAGTTCTAGACATGAAATCAGTTCCCGTTAACAAATGATGGAGGGATCTCAGGATCTCACCTGGGTGACTGCGGGAACTCATCATCGGCGGGGCGCCCCCGTGTGGGCCGTCACTCCCCTGCAGGCGGGGATGGGCAAGGGGTGGGGGTCCGGAACTTGTCTTTTTGTCAGACGAGGTGGGCTGAGGACCTCACCGCTCCTCCGAGGCGCCCCCCTCCTCACAGGCTCAGCGCGGCCTCCTCACGCTCCGCCCACCAATCTTGTCCTGTTGGAAGATTAGTTAGATTATTTGCAGGGGCCGGATCGATACACTGATTTACAAGAACCCCAAAATTAACAACCTCACCCACACGCACACTAGGGCAAGGGGGTCAGGTCATCGATTGCTCTTTGTTTATTTATCCACCGGTGAATGTGGATTAATATATTTCAAGATTCATAAAAAGAAAAAAAAAAAAACTGAAATTCCAGGTTGTGTTGCTAGTCACACGGCTGCATGATCAGACTGTGCAGAAGCAAAACAGCCACCTCTCTGTCCCATCCCCACGTCCACTCATACATCTGGAGGCCAAGAACTGGCAGTGCACCTGGGCTGGGGGGGGTGACACTCACACCAGACTGCAATCTGTCGGGGTGCAGACCGCCAGCGAGTCGCCCTTTAAATCGAGGACAGGAGGACAGCCAGAACCGCAAGGCCGGAAGAGCACCGGCCGCCCACGGTGTCGCCCACCGCCCCTCACCCCTCGCCCCCCACCCGGATGGCCTGACCGTCACCAGGCCGCACACGCAGCCCGGTGCAGCGTATGAAGGTAGCACACGGATGTAGAATCACTGAGGATCCGTGACATAATACACGGACAGCTGTGGGTTTCGGGCTAATGATGTGCGATGACACAGGTGACGATGCAAGATGCTAAGATTTTTTATTATTTAGCAGACACTTTTATCCAAAGGGATGTGCATCATTTTTTGAGAAAGCAAGGTGAGGAGGAGATGGGGGTTAAGGACCAAGGGCCCAATGGTGACATCACTCTGCCAACCCTGGGATTTGATCCAGTAACCTGCTGAATCCACAGTGAAATGGCAAACAGGGAGCAAAATTAGATATTACATCACAGCGACGCTAAATCATTTTGCTGCAGTGTTTTCAGACCTACATAGAGGTAAACACATTATGTATACAGGTTCACCATTAGCTGCTAATCAGGTCAATTACAACAGGCCGTGGGTGGAAATAAAGCAGGAATAAAGCTTTCAGGAATATAGGTGAGAAAAAGAACCTGATCACAGACCTCGGTTCCATATGCTTCAATATATACCATTAATGAAGAACAATAAAACAATATATCAGCAATAAAACTGCACAGTAGAGCGAGGAAAACGTCAGGGAAACATTTAACATATAAACTGCACATATTATGAGCTACCGGCGGAGATCGAACCCCATACACATCCAGCAGCCCCCACCACGTCCAAAACCACTGTGAGTACGTCATGCACCTGACTGGAACATTCCGCGACTGAAACCAGGGACTTTCTGTGAAACGGGGATACGCAACGCAACGCATAAAGATTATCCTGACACCTCTCCAGCCCCAGCTCTCCTCTTTTGGGCTCAGGGCAATTAGGAAAGGCACCCCCTACAGGCCGTGCAATGCATTGTCATGATTCGCCAGAGTGACTGCCATCCACCAGATGAGTAGCACAAATCCATAGTCAATATGAGATTGGGGGGGGGGGATACTACTTTAATACTACTTCTAGAGAAGGTCATGGTCGCGAAACCAGAATGTGCAGATCAGCGCTGAAGCGTGACTCAGGTTCGAATGCAGCCCACAGCGCCAAGTTCATGCCCCCAGGGGCCTCGTCTATCAGAGGCATAAACAAAAGGTGCCTGCTTTCATCACAGCTTGTCTGAATGTGAACTCCGCTACCCACCCCCCTGTCGGAAGGCCGGCTCAAAGGTCCCGCGCTTCACAAACAGGGCATAAGCCCCAGGGCCCAGTGTGCCCGACTCCTGTCATCGCCGCTGGCTGATAATGCCGGCAGCGCCTCGGGGTTATGCCGAGGTACGGAGGACTGCCTCGCGGGCACAGCGTTAAGATGAGTCACACCGTCTTTGAATTTAAACGACACCCCCTCACCTCTGAGGTGTGCTATTCACCAGGTTTTCTGTAACCTCCAGAATGCCGCTTTCATTCAGATCTGCATTTGCATGTTTATTTATTTAGCTCACGCTTTTATTCAAAGTGACGTACATTTCTGAGAAAGCAGGGACAGGCAGTGGGCGGGCTTTCTCAAGGGTCCGATAGTGACATCAGTCTTCTGACCCAGGGATTTAAACCTGTGACTTTCTGACACTCAATTGCTACAATGTCCAGACGCCCCGGGGGCATTGAAATGACCTGCTCTAGGGACACAAGGTGAGCCATCTCCTGAGGCTCCGGGACGAGAGACTGACGGCTGGGTTTGGCTGCACCCTTAAGCACGGGTCAGATTCCCAAACCTTTCCGTTGATGTCTCATTCCATCATGGAGAAACGAGGAATTAACGAAACTCCAGGGCGTTAACTGCAGACTCCGCCCTTCACAAATCACCGTGCCTGCGCGTGAGCTAAAAACGCTCTTAGCGGCTCACGCACACGCCCATCCCTCCTAGCAACAATTGTCCCGCCGCACAACAGTGGAACAAACACACGCAAATTCACGCCCGATATGCGAGGCAGCACGGAATAGAAGCGTACTAAAGTAACCTAAAGAGGAGTGCTCGGTCTGCGGAGGGCCGGGCGGCGAAATCAGAAACAGGCCTACCTTCACACGTGCTTAAAGGACCCTCGAGCCGCCAGAGCGTAGTCAAGCAACAGAAGCAGCACGCAGCCAGGAAGCAGCCAGTAACGTCCGTCACTCGATATACTAAATTAATCTTGCAAAAACCTCTCTCTCCAGTACAGCGCCCATCAGTCAAATCTAATTGGCTGTAAATAATTGATATCAAAGCTTGATTTGCAGCCGCGCGCACACGAGTGTGTATCTGCACGCAGACGCGGAGCCTCGTGAAACCATCTGGCAAGCCCAGGTATGGAAACTTTCAGCTAACAATGAAGCCAGAGACAGAATATTCAAGAAATATATATGTAGGGCATATATTTATCACAGACAAGTTCCTCAGCTGAAGATCCAAAGTTAGAATACTTTTTTTTTTTTTAACCAATGTCATAATAACATTTGCAAAATCTTCTAGCCAACTTTTACACAGAAAACTAAACAAGGACAAAAGGAGGTTGTGATATGAGGCTAGGACATAAGACAGAAAAGCCCCAGGGCAGATTTCCCAAAGTCACAGTACATATATGCCCTGGGTGGCAGACATCACCGGGGCCTCTCATTGGATGGCTTGAGGCACGTGGATGCCGCAAAGCCCGTTTTACGTCACAGTCTACCAGACGAGCATAGACAAGCTCTGCCGCATCGGAGGGGGAGACCACACCTGAACGCGATAGGCTGGGGAGCTCTGGGTATGCTGACACACAGGTGGGCAGGCCTCACAGGTGGGCAGGCCTCACAGGTGGGCAGGCCTTAAAACACACAAGCTGAAGAGCGATCGTCAAAAAGATCCAGGCATGAGGAGGAGGCGCGGTGCCCGCACTGATACACCCACGGGCATCCCTGTTCTCGGTTACGCCCCTCGACAGACGCACCGCTCCGTGAGAAGCGTCGTCCCGGGGTGTTCCCTGCCGTGAAGCAGACGGAGCACACCCTCCGAGCAAGTTCCCGAAACCACACCCCTCTGCACCCCTGTCTCGTCATCTCCGTGTCTCCCTGCGATCCACAGTCCCCGGGCGGCACACCCAACACTTCAGGGATTATCCCCTCACAATTTCTCGCAAACGTACATGTTTCGTTTGCCAAACATTCCCAAAAGCTGTGGGTCTTGCCACACGTTTGAGGAGGAACACGGCAATGGCCGATTTGGACGCGGCACCACATATTTCCGGCTACAGTATCTGTACGTAGAGGCCGACCAAAGTCAAGCTGCTTCATTATTCATTTCATAAAGAAACGTCCCTGCTTGACGCGGCACATCGCGGAGATTACGCGCGTGAGCGAATAATCAAGGGCGTTCCTAATAAGCTGTTTGTGAGCAGCGGGGGAAAAAAAAAATAGGAGCGTAAAACACGAGGCCGTTAAAAGGAGGCGATCTGTTCCTGCTCCGTACCGCATGCGCTTTCCGAAGCGACCAGATCCGAGACTTCAAAAGGTCGTTTTCGTCACCGGGGCGAACGTGTAACATGCAAAAGACGCTTCCCACTCGCTCGTTTTTTTTTTTCCTCGTCTTGCAACAAAAGGCTTTTATTTTCAGGCAAACAGAAAGCAGGAAATGAGCACTTTGCCTTTATGCTGCGCATGTAGAAACGCTTTGAAAGCGAGAAGGAGGAAAGTTTTTAGTTTTTCTCCCCCCCCCCCAGCAGCAGACTGGCTGTCCTGGCTCAGCATGGTGACACGGTGTTTGCAGGACGCTATCCCAGAACACTGCTACCCCACTAACAGGCACGCACCAGTGTAAACAGGCTCAAGCATCTTAACAGCAGGACAGGGGGCGTGGGCCGGGTCACCAGGAAGTCAGAACGTACGTTGAGTCGAGCCATGCCAGGACAGTGAGGGACGCCAAAGGCAACCTCACGCCAGAAGATGCAAGATGTCAGCCGGATGCCCTCAGAACAGTGCAACACCTTCCCTCCCGTGGTCCTCAAGCAGATTCTTAGACCACAGAGGGGGTAAGCATATAACCCCGCCCCCATCACTCTCCAGCATCCAGAAGACCAGCAGTAACTCAGGGCAGGTTTCCGCGCTGCACATGAAATCGATCAGTGGCTTCCCGCCCATACCCTTCAGAACTGTTACTCCACAGCTTACAAAAGCACAGGAGCCATTTAGCACCATGCTGGAGTATATCTCCTAATTTCACATCAGTAATAGAGCACCAGGCTCCGCAAGGCAGTTGTGACCTTCTCCTGCAGAGAGAGGAGCAGGGGGAAGCAGCCTCATTCAGGTGTGACAGCAACGATCACAGAAACGTTCACATGCCTCTTGGTGTGGATAGAGGTGAGAGCCCCCCCCGGATGCCCGGTGACCTTTCAGGCCCAGAGACACACACAGCCTACCGTGCCAGAGATAACGCCGCCGGGAAAGCCAGCGTGTGTTTACTACAAACGGCAGGGGCCATCTGACGCATACAGGAAATTCGTCATAGTCTCCTCCTCTGAGTCAACAGAAAGTTCAACCTTTCAGGAAACTTAACAACTTCATACATTTTCTTTTAACTGCATAAAAACACGGAACACCCCCCCCCCCCCCCCCCCCAAAAAGAAAACTGATTTCTAAAAAAGGTCACTGCCTTTTTTAACCATAAGGATATCCTCCTAAAGACATTTGCACATAAATATCGAATACTGCTATGAATATGAATATGAATTAAACAGAATTGTCAAAACGTATGTTTGACAATGTTTCTGCGTCGCCAAGCATGCAACTTTAATTGCACAAAAGAAAACAACTAGACATAAGAAAAGATCTAATGTGGTCTAGCGTTGGTACTGCAGAAAAGCGGACATACACTCAAAACTGCCGTGGTCAGGCACCTTGGCCTCCGCACGGCCGGCTGGAGGAATGGCTCACTGGCTTATACCTACGTACAATATCTCACTTCCATGCACAGACAACGCTTCAGCCCGAAACGGGCATCTGCTAAGCCCTGAGCAGAGTTCCTTCCCCCGGCAGGAGACGGGGTGCAAATGGGAAGCGATCGCGACGCATCGCGGTAAATTTACTACGGAGTGCTGTGGGAGGCTGCTGAGCCCCCAATGCCGGCCCCGACTCCCGCAAGAGTTACAGCGACATTCACCGATCCGCACCGACAAATGGGGGAAACAAACAAAAAAAAAAAACTTACTGCAGTCTATGGACACGGCACACTTGGAGCTCGGATCTCTATCTTACGTGTCCCGTATCAAGCACCATTTTCCAGAACATTAAAAAAAAAACAACCTACCCTCATTCACAAAAAATGTTGACGCACGCAGAAGCCCCGCCCATCTCATATAAATCACACCTTATAGGACACGCACGCCGAGGCCCTGCCCACTTCAGATCAATCAGACCTTATAGGATATTCCGGATTTCCCGCCTTTTGATTGTCCACGCCAATTGGCCAAGCAGCACTTCAATCGACTGTAACTTAATAGTTACGTCTTTAATAGCCCACCAGTAGTACAAGAGCCACCCGAATTGGTCTGGGAAAGGGCCAATCGGATAAATGCAAAGCTAGCTAACGCAAGAGCAATACTTATAGGTAAACGCACCTTTCAATCAGAAACCCATTCTACGTGCACATTGGACTGTACCTGCACCAGCTATAAAATGCCACCCAAAATATTTGTGGTTAGATGATATTAGTTGGGAAGGCGAGCTACGCGACTAGTTCACCATTAAGTGAGATGCAAAACATCACGGGCGCTGCACAGAGAGCAACCCTCGGGCTCACATTGTTTTGATTTTCTTCCCTGATCCTCCCCAGTGAAGGTGGCTGCTGATTTGCGCGGTGCTCCACAAACAGACGCCGCTCTGCGCGATCGCTCCGTACTTAACACGCACGTTAACCTTACCTGCCCCCGGGGAGGCGGCCACTCCAATCTGGAAAAACGCGATATATTGAATTCCTGCTGGAGAGGAGACGGCGCCAGCGAGAGAATCACTCACTGACAAATTCCGCCATACTGGATTTTGGCAGCGCGATCACGTGTCGCGCCCCTGCATTTCCCGGGAAAGGCGGTGCTTAGCGCGCCGATGGGCGTGTCCATGTGCGAGGAATCGCGGGTTCGGGGCCTAGCGAGGCGTAGGAGTTGCCCTCCAAAACACCCACTACCAGAAAAATTACTTAATTTTTAGTATTAAATGTGTCTTGGAAGTGAGAACTACACGGAAGTTTCTTTACATCCATCCGCTCATCTTTAAATCTTATAGGTTTACATGTATATCCTTTAGTCATAAAGACAGAGACAAGCATGTTCAATTGTTCAGCTGGCTGTAATTAGAATAATTTATATATCTGTATAAAATGTGTCATGTGGTTTTTCACTTTCACAATCATCTATCAAGTTATTGAAAGTTTTGCAATGTTATGCAAAGATTTATTGGTCCAACTCCTCAACTGCTCTTAATTTGCGGTACTATTTTTGAGTTACTGTATTTATGAGTTCTGTGGCCAAACTAATTTTCTTTCAGTTGGCGCCGTTCAGACCGTGTCTTCTTCATCCGTAAAATATTTAATAGCATCTCGCTTAGATAGCGATGCCGCACGTGCCTTGCTGTCTGTTTTGGCCGTTGTACTAATTACACTAATTACAATTTCACTGACTTGCAGGAAAAGTATTTGCCAAATAAAGAAATGTAAATTGCCATACGTTAAAAACAAGTGTTGCTCAGACGAGCAGCAGTCTCATGCTGTGGAATGGATCGGCGCAAGAGCATGAGGTATTACACATTGGACGTGTTTACATTACCTGACCCTCCCTTTAACGCCTATGGGTGTTTAAATAGGGCTAATCGGTGGATCGGTTAACTGTTGACACCTCCTGGGTTCAGGGTTTGATTCCTGCTGTTTGTCATTTGTATTTCATCCGCCTGTGTGTTTGAGATTCCTCCAGCTGCTCTGGCTTTCCTCCCCAAGAGCTCAACCTTGCGGTTAGCTGAATCTGTGACACGGAATAGCCCATTATGTGTGATTGCGGGTGATTGTGTGTGTTTAGCCTGAGAAGGACTGGTCTCCTGTCTACTCTGCCTCCTGCCTCGGGATTCCTGGGATAGGTTTATCACTAGCTGGATTCGCAATTATGAACGGAATGCTATTCTCGTGCTCACTTATCTCGTACCTTGGGTCTGGTCACAATGTGCTTGCCGTAGCTGGGTTGCTGTCACTGAGGTGTTTCCACACTTTGGAGTGTTTCCAGACTTTGCTTTCTCCGCTTTTCTCGCCGGGTCTCGCGCCGCAGCACCTCCAAGCAAGCCCACCGCCCTCTCTGTTCCCTGTGAGGTATTGCCAATGCTCCTGTCTCATGTCAGCTTACATAACACGGCGACACCTAGTGAATCTCGCTGAGATCTCTATCTCAGCATACTGAGAGCCAGATCCTCCCAGCGGCCCGGAACCTTCCAGGGACAAACCGTGTGGTTTGAGGGGACGACCCCATCCGCCTGTCACCCCGGACTCCTCGCTGTAGCTAAAGAACATTAAAACCCAAAGCGAACGGCCTCCCATGCAAGCTCTCTGCTCCCGTATTTAGGGCCAAGTCCCTAAAGGCAAAGCCGTCACAGGAAAACACCATCAGTATTTTTTTCTCATCATCGTGGTTCTTTATATAGATAGACTTGTTTGCAGATAGGGAGAGTGTGGCACAGCGGGTTATACCCCTGTGCCTGTGATTGGAAGGTTGCCGGTTTGAATCCCAAAGCAGAAGAGCCACATAAAATATGAACCCTCAAGTGATGCTCCTGGGGCACCGGATGGGCAACCAATCCCGTCTTGAGGCCCAAAGCTTCACGTACGCCCCCATAGGTGTGTGTAAAATATAAAAGGAGAGCAAGATGGGTTTTGAGAAAAAACACATTCCGGCACACATGTACTTGTGTGAATGAAGCTTTATTTCAAATTTACACTTGCCGTTCTGGAGCGCGTGGTGAAGACGTCCAGTTCCCTGGTATTTCCTTGAGATTGGCTGTAGCTCAGCAGAAATATTTTAGCCCCTTGCCGGTGGACGGTGAGCACAGCTGGCGGCGTGGTAAGGGTGTGGCTGAGCAAGGACACTCGCGCATTGTTGCTCGCTAGCAAACGAGGGGTGAGGGATTATCTTAATGCAAGGAGGGGGCACCCCAAAATATTTACCGAATACTCCTTTTCATAAGAGATGATCATGCAAAAGTTGCTACTATCTATATTTGCATGTAATCTACCTTTCTCTGACGGGGGGTGCAGAGCATGGAGCTTTCTCTCCTGTTCGTTGGTGATGTGCTTAAGCCTGTCTGCAAGGTGACCTGATGAGGCCCTCGTCGCATATTCTTCTCCGGAAGGAGCCCCGTCTGCCTGCCAGCCCCCATTTTCAGGCGACAGGAGCTGGAAGACGGGGATTAACTTGTCAAATCACATGCCCACGTTCTCTTTTTCCGGGGCAGGAGGAGGGGCCCTCGATCGTCGTTTGGGCTGCGTACGTGGGACATGGTCAGGCAGTGGAGCCGTAGAGAAACGTGAGAGCAGAATTGTGTGAAGTAAGAGCCGTACAGGAGAGAAACGCGAGTCGGAACTGGACTTGCCTGCAGCTGCCGTGAACGCCACCTCAGTCATGCTCCGGAGTAAATGTACAGGCAGAAGGGTGACTGTAGCTATTATGAAAGGTCTGCTTTTGTTTATAAAATTTCCACCTACCTTACATCATTATCTAATTCAGGGTCACTGAGGGGGCCTGGAGCAGGTGACACCCTGGATGGGATGCCAGTCCATCGCACATACACTCTAATATATTAAGGACAATTTCGAAACACCAGTTGAAATGCAACTGTTTTTTTTTTGTACGGAGGGAGGAGACCTGGAGCCCCCAGAAGTGTGCAGGGGTGTAGCTAGAAATTCCGGGTCCGGTGACAAAATGCCACCTTCTGCACCCCTGTGCAATTTAACGTATTTAAAGGCACATACAAAGTGCTGGATCTCCTAAATCTGCTAGGGCGTCCATGACCCTCGCCGGGTATGTGGCCTGGCGTGTTAGATCACCAGAAGGTCACTGGTTCAGATCCCTGTGAGAGAAGAATGATTTCATGGTTGGAACCCTTGGGCAAAACCTTTAAGCCCCAAGTGTTCCAGGGACCGGCTGCTTCTTGGGAAATATATGTCACTTTGGATGAAAGCATCTGCTAAATAAAAAAAATGTATGTGATGTATGTAAGAAACCAGAATGAACTGGGAGAATATGTGCATTTCACAGATGGGGGAGGGGCAGCAGGAATGAAACCAACGATGCTGGAGGTGTGAGGCCACAGCGCTACCCACCACGCCACTCAGCTAGCAAATTTACGCTTCAAAATTCTGTTTTTGTGGGGTTTATTTTGGCAGGGGTTTAAGTGCTATGGATCGGTGTAATTCTAGCAGTTGTTTTATAATTCTGAGAGTGTATGCTAAGTAATGTAAAAAAAAAAAAAACCCTAGTGAACAATCACATTTTTAATATGCGGGAATGGTTTCTGGAGCTGTCAGACCTCCAGAGCTTGCTGTACATTGAGTTTTGGTTCCATGCAGGTCTTCAAGAGGTGGTTTAACTACTGAATTATGATAATTATCATCAGCCTGCAATTTATACAGTCCTTTCGCAGTCGCAGGGGGTGATGCTCGCCCAATTGCAGATGAAGACATTTCGTCCGGTCGTCTATATCAATTAGTCACTGTGACAACATGGGGAGAAATGGGATTTATTCAAAATGAAAACGAACAAAAGAGGCCGCTTAGCCACCACTTAATTAACCGTTGGCGGCGGATCCTTCTTCCGTTGGGAAATTGAATTCCGTTCGCACTTTCCCCGTATAACGAAACGTTCTGCTGCGTGCTGATAAAATGGATCGAATCCTTGTGTTGTTAAAGCCAGACTTTCACACAATCAAACAGAGTCATATAGCAAGGACGGAGGTGACTGAGTCAGAGTGGCGGATTTTCACCCCGGCGCTACCTGTCAGGTTTGTGTTTTATCTAGCGGCCTCTATTAACCTGTCTTTTGTATTACAAACCCTTCTTCAATCATAAATACCATTTGTGCTTTTTTTTTTCTCCTCTGCTTTTTTTAAATGTCAGCCAGACGCATCTAAACCTCTGAGGCGGGGAAAACTGTCCTCGAAGCGTGATTTGAAAACTCAGTGACTAGACAAAACAAAGATACATTATGGAATTTTAAAATGAAATTCCTTCGGAAACAGTTGCAACATTAGGGGAGCGGTCGAAAAAAAAAAAAAACATACCCACCTGCTTTCCATGCAGCAAAGTGATGGATTCAGAAGATACTTATGATAACAGAGGCAATTGCTAATTAGATCAGAGAGTCCTCTATGTGAGATTTGTTTATGCTACAGAAATTAGCATGTCGCTATTTTGGTTGCACCAGAGGCTATTAGGGCCAAATGACATTTGAAAACCGTAATTAGCTCAGGTAGGTCTCTTCGGTTTATCCCAAGAATACTGCAACCCCTGACAGTCCTCACTGCAGGGCATGCAGGTCAAACTGACAAATATGACGGTGGCAAAAGCAAAATTCGTGTGCGATAAATGTGATGTAGACAGGACTGAGCCATGGCAGAAATCTTATGGCCAAGTAGAAGTAGCGCGAGATGTGGGACAGCATCTCTGTTTTACCGGTGCGTTCATGTTGCGGTACGAGATGTGAAAACACGCTGGTTACTCTGTGTTCTCTCAGGGGAGATGAAACACAGACACCCGCCACTCCCTGCATAAAGTGTGACCACTACTTGACAGTGTGTGGCTCAGAGGGATAGGGCACCGTGATTATAAGTTCGCCGATCGAAATCCCCGGGTCGGCAGAGTGATCTCACCATTTGGCCTTTGACCAAGGTCTTCAACCTGCAATTGCTCCAGGGACTGTCTGACCCTGCATTCTCTAAAAGACAATGTATATAACTAATTTACCGCCTGCTAAATAAAGTAAATGTGAAACGCTGCTGTGAGAAACTTTCAGGACATGAGCGCTAAACACTTGCTTTCAAGGAGACGTCGGGATGGTTCACACGAGAAGGGAGGCCTTCCTTTACCTCTGCTGGGGTCACCCAGAAGAAAGATCACAGCAATCAGAAGTCTTGGTCCCGCCTCCTCTCGTTGCTTGGACCCACCTCCTCTACAATCTGATTGGTTATCTCTCTGAACCAATCATTTGTCCTTCTACCCTCTGAACATTTTTGTGTAAGTGAAACACCCCCGAGCTGACTTTTCTGGGCGGTAACAGTGCTGCCCCGTTTATCCAGGGATCCACTCCCTTGTGAAAGTACGGGGAAGGTAGGCATGCTGGCACATTTAATCACACCAGTTCTGGTGTATTGCTTTGGTCCCCATCTTACTTCTTCTATCCTGCCATGGCTCACAGAGGGATTGCCGCTGTCGGTGGGTCCTCAGGGGGCTCGGTCTCCAGCTATTTTCGAGCTTCACCCACGGCGCTTTGTGTTTTTCCACACATCTGACAATCAAAGCCTCCTCTCCCACTGATTTCGCTTATATAAGAGAGTAATTAACAGAGCTGGTCCAATCGGGATGTGGGAGGGGCCAGACACCAGAATGTACCAAGCCTTCTTTTAATGGTTACGACTTTGAAAAGAGTAATGGAATAGGTCTGTCTTCGCACGAATCTCCCCATCCAGTAACATTAAAAAGTACCCAATAGGAATATTTGCTACCGGTGTCGTTGACTAAAATTACTCAGCTTCAGAAAATGACCGCAGGATTACTGACGAGTGACTTTGACATGAAGTAACACTGTCCTCATTGTATTAGTCAGGGCAGAGTCCTGTAGGGCAATCAGATGTCACTGTGTATCCTTTAGTGTCATTGGGACGTGACCAAAATGTAATTATTTGTGAAACAAGAATTACCCACCACCCACGACCCCAGATGGAGAGACCATTCACTGTTGAATTTCCTTTGTCGGAGATTTTAAGTGCTATGGATTTCTGTAACCGGAGCCCATGCTCTTCACGATGGCGCATTTTACAGTCAGGAAAAGAAGGTTCTGGAATGGAGAGGGTATGCGTTTGGTGCTTGTCGCTGGGGGTTAAGGGGACATCTCCTTCAGCTGCCCCGTGTGCCTGGAAGCCAAGTTCGTAGAGACAGTTGTTGCAGCTGCACTGATGCTGTTCGGAACGGGAATCACTGAGCAGCGGTGGGAGGACTGCAAGAGTCAGCTTCCTGCCCCCGCCCCCCCCGCCCAACCGCTAGTGCCTTTTCTACAACTTCAGACCTTGAATGTTCTCCAAATTAACAAAATTCCTAGTGGTACTGCTGCTGACAGTCTCAAGACAGTTCAACAGCTCTTAACCGATCAACAGACAACTAAATGACTCTAAAATTGATCAAAGGAACAAAAATATATTTTATTGGCATATTATGGAGGTATCCGACCTCCCAGAATGAATGAGTCAGAATATAAAGCCATCTCCATTCACAGCAGAGATCCTTCCACCCTACAGGAGATAGAGGCATTACCATTACTCAGGAGCTCAGTTAACATTATGAAATGCAGTACATTCTTAGAGCTGGGGTTATGCAATGTAAACAAAGCAAATCACGAATGCTGGAACTGAGACGTCAAGCGCTGTTAGCAGGCACTCGCAGATAGACGTGTCGCTCCAAACTCAAGTCATTGCCATGACAAAACCTTTCTTGTGCTGCTAAAATCTAATAATCCCCCCTTTTCCATTATCTTATTCAATTTCAGTTTGTAGCCGCCCACAGAATAAAAAAAACACACACTCACACACAGACACATGTTCTTGTGTACCAGGCTAACCTGATTACCCCAGACTTTGGTGTGTCGTCGAAATGAACCCGCCCATCTGCGCAGCTGAGATCCAGCCTCGACGCTCCATCCTCTCAGATGCTGACACGCGGAGGGAAGACCCAGCGGGCCCCAGAACACACATTTCCCCCCTTTTTGGAGCCTTTGAGAGGCTTGGCCTCCCACGACGGCCCGCGTGGACAGAATATCAAGTTCCCAGGCTAACAGTGGGCGCGTTGATGTCAGCTGGGGGGGGGCTAAAAGAACCCCACCCCCCCACCATGCCTAGCTGAAAAACAACCCTTCGTAAGGCCAGCTTTGAAGCCAGCCGCAGAGGAGCGGCGATAGTTTGTGCAGACAGTTTTAGCGAAGTTCATATTGCAGTGTGCTGTTCTGAAACAGGAAGGGCACCTCAGCCGCTCGATAACGTTTATGTGGAGATTAGGCGAAAGGACCTCGCTTGGGGGGTCACCATGAAATCACTCTGCCAGCCATATAATTACACGTAAAGGTGCCCTGATGCCGAACCTGGGGAACTGTGCTCCTCGAGCGGCGTGGAATCCCTGGCAGGCCACGGTGTTCCACATAGAGACGTGAGTGTTTGTGCGCCGGCTGGTGGGGCTTTGGCTCCGTTCCCCTTCCCCTGTACTGCAAGGTGCTTATAATTGGATGAATGGGAGAGGGGGGATTAATGAAATCTGTCCCCGGCCCCCTCGGCCAATCCCGTTAAATGCGGCACGGTGGCACCCCACCCCCTCCTCCCAGTCGCTCGTTCCAAAAATCCGCAGAGTGACGGGGTCTCCTGGCACCACTCCCCAGCAAAGCGATTCAGCCACGTATCCAAGACACTCCCTCATCGCAGGCGCTCTCTCTCTCTCTCTCTCTCTCTCTGCCCCCGCCAGCCTCCCTTTCTCTGCCTTTGTTTTTTCCCCTCCCTTTTAATCAAACTCCGTCAATTGGATTTCCATCCGCCGTCCTTTCAAGTGTCATTCAGAATCAGCCGGAATTGGGGGCATTAGGCTGAAACAGCAGGCTGATGGAAAGTAGGAAAAATGCTACTAAAGCATGCTAAATTGGGGT
>JAODKE010000037.1:7540448-7555667 GCA_026779605.1 Mormyrus hasselquistii
CAGGTGGCCGCCCACCCACCACAGGCCCACGAAGAGGGTCGGCAGCTAAAAAACAAGCCCCCCCCCCCCAGCTACCCACCTGTGACTCACACACTACCGAGTAGAGCTTCCTCACACAGGGGGGCCATCAAAGGGCCCCCGGTGTTCACTCTGTGTGTGTCTCTCTCTCAGGATTTTTTCTACCGACAAATCGTCACGCCTTCGCCCGCACTGGCCTGTAAACAGCATGTCCCGATTTCACAGTGCCGTGTCGCAGGGACCCACGCTCGGCAACAGGGTTCCGGAAAGTTCACCCTCGCCCCGCCGATCACGGCCCGGCCCCTGTATACTCGCACTATATGGATTTTGTTCACGGAGGTAATTAAAATGCTATTTCCCGCCAGCGCATTACAAAAATATAATTCATTTCTGGTAAATACTCTCTGGTTTTTGCGATTCTACTGGCGATCAATCACTGGGCGGAGGGTAGGGGAAGGTGGGGGGCTATAATATTTTTTTTTCATTTCATGTGGCACAATCCATCTCCCCGCCATGCGGGGAGGCAGCAGATAAAACCGTTAATGAATTCCTGGATGCGGACTCGAGGATGCTTTCAAAGCAAACGAGAGCTCCGTTCGCATAATCGGAGCGCTGTGCTGGCGCGGGCGTCTCCAAACGCACGGAGTGCCGCTAATCTAGTGACAACGAAAATATACTTCTGGCAGTGACTCGAAGCCGTACCTTTCAGCTCAGCCGAACGCCAGCCGGGACCGCGGTATCCATGGCAACGGAGGATTATCGCGTCTTACATAACCATGCCCGTGCATTTAAGCTCTCTGGATGGACTGTGCTGCATCTGTTGTGTAATTAGAATGTGTCTTCGAGGCGTGTTTTGTGTAAGTAAGCAAATGCAGACATTTAAGTGTTCGGCTGTGGTTTACACGCTGTCTTTGCCCCCGTACAGCTTGGCGCTGCGCACGCACTCTTTGGTGTGGCATCAGCAAAGTCGTGTGGTATCGTGTAGGCCTCATTTTGCTCTTCATGCAATTGTTGTAGCTAAGTTGGCAGCACAGTCCCCTCAGAACTCATTGTTTGGGGGTCCGAGTAGGATTTGCATGTCCTCCCTGTGTCATGTGAGTTACCTCTGGATACTCTAGTTTTCTCCCATAATCTAAAAACATACAATTAGGGGAAATACAATCTCCTGTTTTAGTATGACCCTTTACTGGAGGATGGACTTAATTGTTTTTAAAATAAATATTAAAAAGAAAGGCACATAATTTTAAAAATATACTGAGACTGTCTCACGTCGTTTTCTTGCTGGTACTCGGGCACATTGCGTCTTGATTTCGGACACAGTAAGGAGAAGGTTTATTTTATTTTAGATTTTGACAAACAGCAACAGAAGATTAAAAGTAAACAAACCGTTAGCCACGCATGGCTGTGTTTTTGAATGGCTGTGTGTGTAGGAGGATGTGATGTGTGATGTGTGATGTGCTTTCTGCTGCCCGTGGAAATTCGTGCTGCGCTTCTCCTCTGCCACGACACCTAGGTGCGCCACGCACTTTGAAGTGCGGCGCACTTTGCTTGTAGCTTTTCATCCGGGAGAGCCGGACCAGCCTCTTATTTCTGAAACAGGCCACCAATTAGCTTTGTCTCCCCGGAGAGGAGTCAGTGGCATTGGTCCAGCCTGACCTACCCCCAGCATTGCTCGCTGTTATGGAACGTCTGTGCTGTTCACTTCCTGTTTTCTTTCCAGGGTCGGAAAACTGACTACCTAAGCTGCCTTCAGCAGAGAAGCCCTGGGAGACGACAACACAGCTCCTCTTCTTGATGCTAAGGTTCATCCTTCAGAGAATGGCGAGGGGACCAGGCAGATCCACATGTTCTATGCTGTGATATATGCTCCTCCACGGCTAGGCATGTCACCCGAGATGCCAGGCCGTTCTCCTGCCCGCCTTCGCAAGGTGCCGTCAGATTGGCTGTGAGGAAGGTGTCAGCCCAAACGCCTCGGGGGCAGATTCCATCAGACTTGGCTTCCTCCTCTCCGAAGGCTCCCCTGCCTTCTTGATGGCTTTGTCATCCGTGAACCTGCAGCCAGCTGTGCGATTCCTGCCTCACTTTTCCCACGGGTCAATGCCGCAGAACCAGTCTGGGAAAATGAAAATAACTTGTGGGAGAAGCTGTCAGCGATTCTCCTCATGGGCTGCGCTAGAGGAGCTGAATCGGTGTGGATGTGAATGTGTGACAGTTGTAGACAATTCCATTACTGTCTGAGAACATTTTATGATCTGAGCACTTTCATTCTCATCATTATAACAGAGCTAGTGCAGCCTTGCCATTGTGTAGGCCTATAGGCATCATGTTTAGATTTCACTGTGGGGTGTTGTTGCTTGGAGACACATAGAAATGATATAAAGATGAAATAATGCATTGCAGCACTGACCTGAAAATAAAAACCCAGTATGTTACAGAGAGAACAAGTTATTTATGTAAAATTGGCTGAAAAGGTCCAAATTAAGTGATGAGAGTAATTTCACCGCTTCCGTGTTTTTTTGCTCATTTTTATATTTCTGAATAATTCTAGGGAGGGAAGCATTGCTGAGCCTTGGCCAACCTGCACCAACATTTTACCCACAATCCCTTGCACACCAGTCACATGATACAAAGTGTGACCAACAAATATCGAAATCAGAAGGGTTCTCCAGAGCTCCAAGTGTGAATCGAGATCCAAAGGTAGGGTCACACTCTCTAAGCCACTGAGTAAGTCACAGGGACCGCAGTGGTAGCAACGTGACACGCGTCGTCATCGGTCTGATATCTGCGCCCCTTCCAGACCGGCCATCTGCTGGCTTTTGGTAATGACGCGTAACGGTGCGTTGTGCAATCCCCGACGGTCCTCTGGCATTGGACTGCACTCTTTCCTTCTGGGTACGATCTTTAGTTAAGAGGAAAACAAAGAGCCTGTCATTAACGAGCAACAAGTGCAAAGCAGAGACCCAGACGGGAAGGTGTGGGCCTGGAAAATCTGGTCAGAACCCCATCAGAGATGTAAATATTGTCATGGAGCAGAATAATATGGAAGACATCAACCATCAGCACCCCACCCTAAAAAAGCCACTGATTCCTCCTTGCCTCCGTATCTAAGCCACTGTCCCCGAAGTGCATGAATGGTACAGAATGGTGCACGGATTTGCTACCATCCCGAACGTTAATGTGAAAAGGCTGCCCGGCCCGCCACTGGGGGGCGCTGTGAAATCCGAGTCGACCGTCACGATGACCATACATATGACTCGAAAGCCATCAGGGTCATGGGGAGAGAGGACCCGCTGGCCGAATTTGGTTGTGGGCGGGATTTTATTCTCTGTGTCATCCATCTCTCATGATGACTATGGGATGCACTTCCATCAAGACGCACCTGTTTCTTTTCCACAGATAAGAAATGTATTTTCTCGTTATGTGGGTCTTTGATTTATAGAAGTGATATTCCAGCATTATCTGTTAGCAGGAACTTCAGGAACCTGCATGACATCAAAGTATTCAGATAAATAAATTGGAATAAAGGGATCTACTAACCAAGTAAACATTAATATTAGCAATGTTACATCGTTTTTGATATAAAACAAAGATAATAATATTAACAATATTAGTATTGCTATTTTTCAGCAAGTTAATTTCATTTTACATCCAATGTAATGAATCCATCACCTCATAGGAGAACAAAGATGACATCATTTCCCTTCTTAGAATATCGGCAGAAGGTGACACTTGATTCGTGAGGGTCATGGACAGTGGAGTGCGCTCGGAGCAGTGTTGCCACGACAACTCACGTTACCGGAGCAGCACAAATAATATCTGCAGCTGCAGCGCCATCAACGCAGTGTCCCGGACAGAGCAGGCAGAGCAGGAAATCGATAGCGCTAAAAATGGCCGCCTGATGAAACCTGTGTAGCTCTGCATGCATTAATGTTATGATTATTGTTATGACCTCCTCGTGCCAGAGGTCCTGCCCCTTTCCCTGGCTTTTTCAGAAACGCACGCAAGATCTCTTGGATCTGCCTCTCTGTGTTAGGGCATCTGGACCTGCAGCTCGCCATCCATTCAACACCCCCGACCCGTAACCACGGCGGCTCTTGACTTCAAAACGCAAGTCGGCTGAGAAGTGTGACGGCTGGACCTCATCCGCGGGAGTCCATAAACATCTGATTAGCACGATCTTGCTGCAGGTTTTTTTGCGTCAGTTAAAAGTCCATAGCAACGCATTGCCACCCCCTGGGAAATAATAGCATGTAATTGAAATAAGATGTTTGTCTGCCTTAAACTTAAGTGAACAGGTGTTCAGATTAGCTTTGATTATGGTGACGCGGACAGCAGGTCCGGAAGTTTCCAATGCAAACACGGGTGCTTTGAAAGAGCTGGTTCACACTATAAACAGTCCCACACATCAAGCTATCCCCTCATCTGAATGCTACATTCACATTACATTTCATTATGACAAATGCATCATACTGTGGTTCAAAGCTCAAAAGATACAAATTAGAAATAACATGTTGACAATAATATGCAGACTTATCTGAGAATTATTCTATTCTATTTATTTGTCTATATTGTATTTCTCCATATCATTGTACATCAATCCATTCATCCATTTTCTGAAACTGCTTGTCTTATTCAGGGTGGCAGGGGATCTGGAGGTTATGGGTACAAGGCCGGGAACAACCCAGGATGGGGGCCTACCTCCCCCCCCCCATATCACTGTATCACACCTATATGTTGTTATTGTCAAGGTCTTGTCTTGCACCAATATCTGGATACAGGTGCCAGGGTGAGGTGGGTGACTCTCCTTGTCACCTGACTTAACCCCTCCCTCACTGAAGGGAGGCTTCCGGTACATACCTTTTAGCTGCATGAAGGCCGTGATAATGACCAAACCCAGAAGATTAACCACTCTGGGATCTGTGTAACACCATCGCTGACCCCTTCATGGCGCTGGAGAGTGGGGGGCAGCACAAAAGCCGAACGGGAGCACAAACAAGGGAGGTGACAAGGCGATCCAGCATGTACGGCCCGCAAGCTGGAACAGGGACGTCATCTCGCCCCGTGTGACCTTTCAGATGGGGGACGCCGGGTCATGCCTCAGATTGCCGTTGGCGTAGCGATGGCTTGTGAATCAGCGCACTTTTGGAAATGGCGTGGGAGGGCTGCCTGCTTCCTGTAACAGCTAAACTGGTACTTTGTGAGCCCAAGAAGACGACATTTGTGCAGCGTCACCCTTGCATCAGAAGGGGGCCACTGTGGTCATTAAGGTCCTTGAAAAGAAGATAACATCAGATCTGTAGCAGGGGACAAAGACAAGTGTGAAGGGGACAACTGGCCCAGTTTCTGAGCCTCACAGGCTGATTTTGTGTAAGTATTTTCCTATGAAAAGTGGCTGAAACGGAGGGTACTCTGAAGAAAAATGATTATTTCTTATTAAACTAAATGATAAATGCATCCTCAGCTGCAAAACCAAATCCATTAACCTGAAATTAAATCTGCAATAAAAATGGCCCTTGGTTAAAATCACAATTAAAAATCTACTTATTCAAAAAGCTTGATATGTATGCAAGCAGCCGACTCCCAGCTCCTAATCTCCCCTCTGGACTCCACTAAATTATTCAGCGAGGAGGGAGATGAGGCCCGCCAGAATCAGGGAAACAAACGGGTGTAACGTTCAGAGAGTGCGGTGGGGCTGAAATCAGAGTCCTTGCCAGATGGGCAGGTTTCACGTTCAGGGAGGGTGGTTGGCTGAAATTGGGATGTTCAGTGGATAGTTGGGTTTGGTTCAGAGAGGGTAGTAGGTAGAAATCAATGGACTGGACGGTGGATGGCTGAGTATGGTGTTCAGAGAGTGTGGTACATTGAAGACGGACTGGTCAGTGGATGGCTGAGTATGGTGTTCAGAGAGTGTGGTACATTGAAGACGGACTGGACAGTGGATGGTTGAGTATGGTGTTCAGAGACTGCGGTGGGCTGAAATTGGAGTGTTCATTAAATGGTTGAGTTTGGTGTTCAGAAGGTTTGGTAGGCTAAAATCAGAGCATTCCATGGCTAAATGTTCAGTACGTAGTAGGTTGAAACCAGTGTGTTCAGTCAGTGGTTGGACTTAATGTGCAGAGAGTGTGGCAGGCTGAAATTGGAGTGCTCAGTTAATAGTTTGCTTTAGGGTTCAGAGAGTGCGATAAAATTAGAACATTCACTGGATGATTGGCTTCAATGTTCAGTAAAGGCAGTGATCTTGGGTACTAGAAACACCTTATAAATGGATCACGGTGAAACACATGAAATAGCGGCCAGACTCCGCCCTCCTGCCGACACACAACCTGTGGCCCCATATCCCAAGGATAAAGCCACCACATCATGCAGACAGAGATTTTTCTCCTTAATGACTTCTTTCCAGATGCAGTTTGAAGCAGACAAAGATAACAAGATTATTGATTTGCAATATTTCTCCAGAAATTACCACACAATGCAGTTACTGCTGAAATAATCAGGTTTCGCAGCAGTAAAATGGCGATAAATCTGGCGGTACATGAGAATGTTGGACAAAACACCAAGTGGGCCTTTGCATCGTGGCCCTCTTTGAGTGTCCTCACGGTGGTCTTTGGCAGCACGAACCGCGGTGTTGGAACAAGGACTACAACAGGAAGTGGAACTGGAGATGGTTTGAAAACCTGCATACCTGGATTCTCTTGTGACAGAGATCAGTTAAAATGATGCGGTAAAAGCAGCCATAGCAAGTATTAAAGATGTGGCATTGAAAACATGGGATTGTGCTGCTTATTCCCCTTCCTTGTATCCAGGACAACAGACACATTTGAAATATTTTGGTACGATGATTTTCCCCTCCCTTTTCTTCTGGCCTAGCCGCATTAAAAAGCTTTTATCGACAGCAGTGCGTGACCGAGGATCTGAGCGCATATGGGCTCGCGTTTGACAGATGGAGCAATACAGAACTTTTATAAACAAACAGTTAGTTCATTTATAATCTCCTCGGGCACTTAGATGCACCTCAGATGTGAGCGTGAAGCAGGCGGACACCTGACGGCTAAATTCTGAGCAGCTAATAAAAAAAATTCATCAAAGCTCAGCGTCAAATCAACTGTCAGGGAGCTCAGAAGTTAAACAAAGGTCACTTGACCCCTGAAATTTACAATTCTAGATTCAAGAGTTTATTGTAGTTAAGATAAAATATTCAAGAGCTTCTTGTCACATGCACAATAAAAAGTCAGTCACAATGCGCGATGAAAATGCCACTCTGCATATCCTTACAGTCACCAGTAAACATAATTTGAATATACAATACAATCACAAATTAAGGTACTTCGATAAGACAATGAATACTACCACATATTTACACACGGTGCAATGTAAACATAATGCAAATATAGTGCCCAGAAACTTTGCATCTGAAGCGTGGAGACAGTGATCCATCCATACATAAGCTGTCACCCAGCGCAGGGTCAATGTACAGTTGCTACGTCGATTACGTAACTAGGTAACAATGTGTTCACCTACCCTACGCATCTTTGGCTTGCCAGAGGAAAGACACATGAACATGAGTGTGTGGGTGGGCTGGGGGGTTCAAACGGCACACATGCACACAGCTGGGGGCTCAACCCTGGGGGAGATTATAAAGCAAAACCACAGGGCCCACTTCTTCACCCATTATGACAGCCATAAAAATAATCATAATAACCATTATGGTGATTATACTTATTATGTAATAATAGCAACTATATAATAACTATAATGGTGATTATTACGGGGGGTAGATTTCATTAGATCAGATTTGAGAGTAAACTCTGCACACCCTGATTTTTTGATAAAAACACTGCCAACTGCTGCAAACTGTTTCTGGCATTTTAACTGCAATTCTGTTTCTTTTCCTTGTAACAGCTGGGTGAATGAGACACATGGCGCTAAAATGAAATGCCTCGCGGTGCCGTCTGTCCCGCGGAGTGCAGCCCGGGACCATAACTACAGCCATAGCGGCTCCCCGCAGAGTTTCGGGTTTCAGCCGCGCGTCATGGCAGCTGTCCAGGTAGCCTACAAATCCCATCATGCACCACCTGGCACACGCTCACTTCTCTCCATTTATGGTTTTCTCCTGGGACTGTGATTCTGGAACGGCACCAAATGGTAATTGTGGTTCCTGGGATGTAGGTTTATACCTGTGTTAGGAGCAACATAACTTGGGCATTCAGCCATTTAGGTATGATCTCAAAAAAATGTGATTGTCAGAATTAGTCCTGGGATTTCAGTGGCTAATGCACTTTAATGAGAACGCTGTGTGGCTCAGCAGCCTAGGACACAGTGATGGGAAGGTTGCCGGTTCAAGTCCCACGGTCGGCAGAATGATGTCATCATTGGGTGCTTAACCCCTAGTTGCTCCCCGTCCCCCCAATTCTACATCACTTTGGATTAGTCTGCTAACTAGGTCAAACCTAATATGTTTTAAAGCTTAATGTTACAGTGGCAATGGTGACTCTTGGGGGTTCAAATTCCACTCCTGCTCTGTAGGTAGAGTCTGCATGTTCTACTCCTGCCCCCTGTCCAAAGACATGTAGTTTATCTCTGGTATCTCTCAGCTGCCTGTAGAGTGTGATGCTTTGCGGGTAGTGAGCCCAGCCTCCTGCCCTGGCCTGGAAGGCTGAAAGTTATAAAAGTTAAAGCTATCATCTGAAACCATCTCGTTTGGAATCGTCAAGCAAGTGAATCATTTGAATGAGATCAGATTGTACAGATAAAGCTGCTTTGTGCCGTTTCTAGACCATTTCAACTGGGGGGGAACTAACTGGGGCCCTGATGTTCTGTTAGGGGGGGCCGATGCGTTTGACCTTAATGTCCTCCAAGTATTACGTAAGACTACAATGCCGGCAATAAGAAGCAAAAGATCATTTTGAAAACCGGTAAGTTATTTATGCAAGGCTTTGCATTTACATTTTACTGTTTTTCACACATGTACCTCACTCTGATCTCTTGCTTAGATTCTTGATTCGCTTTTAACTTCACTTTTCACCAACTGATCTGACTTGGCCACCTGGGGCACCCAGGTGAAATATGCTTATGTTTGTGTTTCGCCTGTTCCCAGCACACAAAATTTTAGCCCACATATATAAATGTAAACAACAATAAAAGCAATAATAATAAGATTTTTATTTCAGGCCCAAGTAGTATAATTATTCAGAGGGCCACGGCAAGGGGGCATGTATGTCGTCATGGGATCACTGGCCCCCCCGGCCGCCCTCAGAGCCGCCCCTGCTAGCTGAGTTTGCCGAAGGGCCTTCTCCATGCCCCTACCACCTCCCCGGCATGTGGTTCGAGTGACGCTGTGCCTGCTGCTCGTCGGCGCCGCTGCTGGAAAGCCAAAGACACCTGACTCACCGGGATTACTGAGAGTTTCCCATGATTCTGTGCAGCATCGGGTCATGAAAAGTCACTGAAGTTTGCCCAGGGAGTTAATCCTGAAGCTGTCTTCATTTTTATTTTTAGATTCTGCAAGTGATCTCAGATTTCAAAGCTGGCATAATTTCAGCAAAACGCAGTTAGTGCACAAGGTAATTTTAATAATTAGATAGAGATGCCTTTAATCTTCTATAACGTCTTGTAATGTAGAATTATCTACTACACTCAGAACTACTCAACCTTTGATAAAGGACAGTTAAAAATCTGAAGTTTTAATCAGAAAACCCCTAAATCATGTTCCAGCTAAATGATCTTTAATACACATTACAGCATAAAATATCTGATTTCTATCTTTATGTTCCCTGTGCTTCAGAGAAACTTCAATGTTTATGTCTCCTAAGAGAGCATTGTCATCAGTAATGGGACAAAATCAAAAACGCCTGACATAGTTCACAAGAATCTCAGAGAAGACCACACAATTGACAAAGACCCCTGACAACACCACTATGAATCTCTGAACTCAGAGAAGACTGTACACTTTATAAAGCCCCCTGACAACACCACTCAGAATCTCTGAACTCAGAGAAGACTGTACACTTTATAAAGCCCCCTGACAACACCACTACGAATCTCTGAACTCAGAGAAGACTGTACACTTTATAAAGCCCCCTGACAACACCACTCCGAATCTCTGAACTCAGAGAAGACTGTACGCTTTAGGGAGCCCCCTGACAACAGCACTCCGAATCTCTGAACTCAGAGAAGACTGTACGCTTTATAAAGCCCCCTGACAACACCACTCCGAATCTCTGAACTCAGAGAAGACTGTACGCTTTATAAAGCCCCCTGACAATTCCAAATCTTTGAACTAAATGAAAATCATACAGTAGACAAAAAGCTCCAAGCACAAGGAGTGTTTAAAAAACATCCATGACTCTTCTGTGCCTTTTCCTGGCCATGGTGAGGCTGATGATTCCCCACAGGGTGATCTGGGTCAGCGCGAGTCACACGGCCGCACCTGCACCGCACCTGCGGAGCGTGAAATCCTCTGTCAATATGCAGAGCTGCCAGTGAAAGAGAGGAGCTGACATTTGCAGTACAGAGAACTTTAACGTGATGGCTGCAGGCGGAAGGTGATTAGAAACGTTCTGCTTTGGGGTCTTTCGGGAAGGTACGTTTGATGGTTCCGGGCCTGGCGTGGCTACCGTAACTCCGGGAACGCGCTGTCCAGGTCCTGCACGGCGGGCCGGAGTGTGCCGGTTCGATGGGGGAGGGGGCAGTCCGCCCGCACTGTTTACCCTGCCAGGAATGCTCACACTCTGCTTCCTTTGTTTGGCTTCTCTCAAATACAAAAACAGTTTTTTTGGACCTTAAAGTCCAAAGTTGCGTCACCGAATTCCTCCTCTCAGCTGGCTGGCGTTTATCGCCGCCTGCTTCTGACCGCACCACACAGCGGCGGAGGGATTGGGTGTACGGCGTATTTGCAGGCCTTTCTGTGCGGGCCCTTGTCTGGTCGCTTTGTTTTCTGTTAAGGTGTGAGGCGGGAGGTGGGGGGACATCCGCGACAGAGGTGGAGTCAATTCAGTTAATTCACCTCTGCATCATTCCTGAAAAATAATCTTTAAATAAAGTAAAAAAATCAAATAATCCTTTTCTTTCCTCCCTGTGAGAAAAATACCCGTATTCTCAGACTGAAGTCTCTGTGACCAGACATTCCTTCTATTTTCTTGTTCCCCCCTGCTGATGGCAAAATGTCCTTGTTTTGTGTCCGTTCCCCTCCGCTGCCCCAAATAAATCCCTATTTTTTCCTCCCATCTCTGCAGCAGGGAGTTCTGTCCACCCCACCCCGGAGCTTGTCTCACGCTGTACCTCAGCAGCACTAAGGAGACCTCTACCGCACGGTCGTGTTGTGGTCTTCCCCTGGCGGGACAGCAGAGTATGAAGGCAGGTCGTGCGAATCGAGCGCTGGCTCAGGTAGGATCATCCGAGACGTGAACGCGTTCTCCATCTCTTTACCAGATCGATGTGCCTTCAAATCGAATCGCCTCGATCTACACGGAAAGGCTCTGGGTTTGACCTCTGCAGCTTCAGCAAAACAGATAAATAAATAAACGTCTCGCTTTCACGCAGCGCAAAGTGCGCTATTGATCTGCGCGCGGCGGCGGTAGTGTGATGTCACACGTTGTACCACCCGATACTTCTATTAGCCGCGGTGGTTGGCTATTTCTTGCGTGGCTCAGACATCCAGGAATAGCGTGTTTGTTTTCACCTCCCTGAAAGGTGAACCTACCAGCGCCTGGCAGGAATCATATCATATGTGTCCTGAAAACAGGTTAGCCTAGCGATCGCTACGCCCCAGAGGACTGCATGTGATATAAGATATTAATATGACATATAAAAGAGTCCTGCCCGGCACTGGTCAAGAGGGAAATGTAAGCTTGCATCTGTGACGGTATTACGACCCCATAAACAAGAGCGGATGACTGTGTAACAGTGTTTTACAATTCCGAGGCATACCTTATACCGCATAACACCGTCGAAGTGTAAATATAAAACATTCCGGTGGCCAGAAAACGACATGTGACACGGACACGGGTTTTAATGGGAATTCCCTTTGCAGTGGGGGCTGGGGGGGGGCTGTCAATCTAGATATCCTGCAATGAAGGGCAGTGCGATGTTTTGGCACCAGGGATGTCGGAGGGGCATGGATACCATTACAGATTCAGGGGGCCAAGCATTTTGTAGGGGCCTCAAAATCCCCCCCCCCAGCAAAATCAACTGAGCGTTTCAAAGCGCCAACCTGAGCGGGGGGGCCCGAAGTGAGCCTGGGTTGGTTAGCTACTCCCGCGGTTTAGCACAAATGATCCTTAAATGAGCCCCGCACCCATAATGATAGCATAATGAAGGGTGCTGTAAAGGGGGGGGGGGGGAGTGACTGGATTGATCTGGGTTTGGAGCCCGATATGATATGATTTCATGGAGTGATGCCAGTGAGCATAACTGTTACATAAATCAGGAAGATGACACGATCATGCAACAGGGCGTCAGTTTCCCCCCGGGGCCGGCCCCAGGCCCCAGCGCTTGCCGGTGACATCGAGGATGAGGCTGGCAGGCCCACGGCCGACAGAAGGAGTCTCCGTGGCAACAAGCTGTCTCTCAGCGGCGCCAGGGGAAGTCGCCGCCCGTCCTCTGGCCTCACTCCTTGGCCCGATGGAGATGAAGCCGCTTGACGCGCCTTGCCTGAGCGGGAGGGGTAATTAAACGTTTCCAGGAAGAGCGAGGCGCGCTGAAACTCCTGGGCCCCCGATCGCCGGCCCAAAATAGCATCTCTGTCACAAAACAAAATACACTAACTAACAGGATCTGAATTAGGAAAAGAAAATGGCCTCTTTTCATGTTTATGTTTCTGACAAGCTTAAAGTGGTTAATGGACACTGGGGCTATGGTGCCACGTTTGAGAAAGTTAATATTTCATCCTCAGCCAAGAGAACCAGTCTGCATGTCAGGCAACCGGGCAGAGCGGGCTGCTCCAACTGATGCCAGAATGTTCTCTGGGAGGCGAATCAGAGCAGGGTGAGAGGCCAACACGTACGGCGAGCTGTTCGGGGGGGAAGTCTGGCTGCTCTCGACCGCAAATGTGCAAAACAACGCAGAAGCCGGGCGATTTCAGACGGATCCGCTGGCGGTAAACAAAAACCCACGTCAGCGCTGTTTTTCTCGCTTGCGGCAAAATCCATCGAGGATTAAATTATTATCCAGTTTTGAGAAATCAACCTGGGTGAGCCATTTGAGGGACGTTTATTCTTCAAAACAGCCCTGCTGTTTCCCCCCCTGAAAGTGATGGGTCAAAGCCCTCCCGAGAGCTATTAATCAAATGGGTGCATTAACCTTTAAAATCAGCACCATGTCACACAAAGACGCAGGATGTGATGGCTGCAATTCTGTCGCGTATCTGTGCAGTTTGTCTACTGATCTGTCCCGGACTCTAACTACTGGAGTTTTGCATCCCAAGAAAAAGTTCAAAATGTAGAAAAAATCTACAAAATATGGATCATTCTATAGATTTTTTTCTTCCTGTCAATTGCATTTATCACCACTCAAACCACGCATTTGCATGGGGCCCTGGGGTATGAGGGCCCCCTGTTGGCCACAAACAGCCACTACACTAGGGGGCCAGGGGGGTCTAAACAGTGTCTATCCCGTGGGAAGGAGAGGGGGCTAGCCCCTGTTAACCCCCCAAAACAATCACCCAAACATAAAAAAGATTAGCCTCATTGAGCATAATTTCAAAATAAATTAATCAGCGCACATATAAATGAATAAACCGAAGGAATATGGTCATTGGAGCATAACCAGGGTGTGTGGTTTTATTCACTCAGTCATGTGACACAGGAACCAGTAGCCAATGCACTGTGTGCCAAAATTGATTAAAAAGCTAACCTTAACTAGCCATTGAAAGTGTAGTAATGACTCAAGGGATATTTTTCTGAGGCAACTCTGAGGGTCACCGGATTCAGCTACTTAAAATGTGAGTCAAATTTATTTTATTGGTATTTTTCCATAGGGTTTGTGCTGCCCTAGACCATGGAGATAGAGGGAGGAATTTGTACATCAAACTAACACCGTCACAAGCTGCTTTCCTGCAGTTGGTAAACACCGTTGCTGTCCGTGCTGGTGGGACAATTAAGACATATTTTGCAAGCACCAGGGGTGTGTCTCCTGCTTTGGTGGGCTCCTGGCCTGCAGTAATGTGTAGTGTATTGACGTGTTTCAGGTCTGGTCTCCAGATCTCTAACCATATATTTGCAGCAACGTTACAGATACATCTTCCCCCACCTGCTCAACCCCCCCCCCCTCCAAGACCATGATTATAACACATATTTGGGGGGGCACGTCCCCCCAATATTCAGATGTGCTCACAATGGCAACCCCAATATATATTATAATTATGGCCTTGGTCTCTCTCCCATCAATGTTGGCTCCATAGCTACAGCCTTGGTTCCCCCCCCCCCATAAAAATATTAGGGCCATGACCGTCAGTTTTTATCTGCTGCCGATACTGGCATCAAAGTTAGTTCTTCAGTAGGGCTGGAGAAACAACACCCCCGCCCCCCCAACCCCTGTCATATATTTATACACCTCTCCCTGCACATACAGCTTTTGAGCCCAGTTAGAATTATAATTCACGGTACGCGATATACGCTCAGAGCTGATGGCTGTCTTTGCGGAGTCTCTCACATTATCGATTACTTCTCCGTCCATGCGCTCGTTCGGGTGTGCTCGCGTTGCTCATCTGCCCGCCACGTGATCGCCTCGCCCGAACTTGTCTCACGGCCGCACAGCCCCCGAGGCCATGATGCAAGACACAAAAAACACACCGCAGAAACACAGCATTTCCCGTCTTTCCTTGTCCCTGCAAAACCGTTCGAGGCCAGCCGGAAAATCCCGCTTTTCTCCCTCAGGTTTGCAGAGCTCCGTGTCATACTTCTAATCTGAGATAATCAAGGAAATAAAGGAAAGAGTGAGTGAGAAAACATTGGGCTGTCCCTTGCTGGCAATGCTTAAACCTTCTGTAAATCACCAAATAATACACTGAAGTCTGGGCCATACTAAAGTTAATGTCATAAATGTGTAGTTTTAATAATATTGTAAAGACATGCAAGTTATCCAGTACACTAGAAATGTATGGATACATGCAGGACAGTATTATAAATTAATAGCATTCTGTAAGTAAGAGTAGCTAGTATGAATGGTCAGTGTGACTACTGAGTATTACCCAGTCAGTGTGACCAA